>PVIW01004872.1:0-119998 GCA_004026585.1 Noctilio leporinus
GGCTGGGGAAGGGAGGAATACTTAGATTGAGGACTGGGAATGCGTTATAGCCACAGAGTGAATAGACTTTAATTCAAGAGTAGGGGAGGGTCTTGGATATTTAGGTGGATTGAGGTATGGGGGGGATTAAGAATATGTGAGGAGTAACTTTTGCAAAGGATATGTTGGGGCTTAATAGTTCATATTGCTCTCGGTATAACTCAGGTGCTTGAGATTGGCAGCAATCCCTTTCCTGATGCTGCCTCTTTTTCTTGGTCAGGACTTTACATTCTATAGTCTATATTCTAGCCGGTCTTGGTGTATGGCAGGGCCTCTGATTGTCACAGTAGGGCTGATTCTGAGTGTCTGCCCCCAGGTAGGCTGGGCCTTCTGCAGCCTGGCTGGGTTTCAGGGCTGCCCGTGATCTGGAGCCTGCAGGCAGCCCCCTCCCACTCCTGGTGGAGGTTCCTGCCCAGGACACGCCCCCAGCACTTCTGCAGGGCAGCCCGCAACTTCGCTGGTCCCTGTGACGACTGGCCCCACCCCTGCAGTCCTGGGAGGAGGCCAGGCCTGTCAGTCAACACTGTCCGGGGTCTGCCTACACTATCCTGCTCTTCCGGGGTGGGCACCACGCTCCAAGCCAACCAGCTCTCCTCGGAGTCCTTTACACAGCCTCTGTGATGAGCCCCTCCCAGGCGTGGGCGGTGCGGCCTTTGTCTCCAGGAATGGCGGGTCGCCCGCCACTAGTTCCCTGCTTGCCGGGTCTCCGGCTTGCCGCTTGGAGTTTCCTGTGGAGCCTGGGGGCCTGTATGGTTGCGCAGGGCTGGGCCTCCCCCCTCGCAGGGGCTTCTAGCTGCCGCTTCCCCAGTGGCCCAGCAGCACCATTTTTGGCCCTCTCGCCAACCCGGCCGGTGCACTTCCTGCTCCCCCACTCCGGCTTCCCGCAGGACTCTTCTCCTCCACCTCTAGCCCTGCTTGGAGCCTCCTCTACCTGTTGCCAGGGTGAGTCTCTCACACAGTCCCTCCCCTGCAAGAGTTCAATTCCACGTTCCCTACGGTGTTTGCCCTCGCCGCCCGCACTTCACTGCTGAGACTTTCAGTCACCAGGGAGCCCGAAACTGGCCCCAGTCAAATGCACCCCTCTGGGCAGAGCCGCCCCTGCCCAGAGCTGACCTCGGCCCGCCGGCCGGTTGGTCGGGAATGCCTCACCTACTGTCCTGCTGGCCTCCTCCGCCTCTGGGCCGCACTCCCTTGTGTCCAGATGCTGCCCACTCCAATTCCTAGGGTCCTGAAGATGTCTCATGCTCCCTATCCTGTCCTCTAGTTGCTTGGGTACTCGAGAACACCATCAGCACTGCTCTCTACTCTGTCGCCATCTTCCCTCCTCCAATAATCAAATCTTAAATATGACAAGAGAGTGAAGGGCATCCTTAGAGCATCCAGCTCAGAAGATCAAAGAGAATGCAACACTGAGTTCCACAGAACTTCAACTACAGAAGGCCACCCCAAAAAGACAGGGATCCAAAGCCAAATAGCCTTATATGCAGAAAAAAACAAATAGAGTCACCTAAAATGAGGAGACAACAAAACAAAACAAAACAAAAAAACAATCAAAAGTAAAGAAGCAATTGCCAAAAGAGCTGAATGAAATTTAGGCAAGAAATCTATCAGATATAGAATTAAAGTTAATAATTATAAGGATGTTCAAGGAAGTCAGTGGGAACTACAAGGAAACTTATGGGAGCTATGAACTTAGTGGGAACTACATCAACATGAAAAAATACATAAAAACTACAAATAAGAACCAGGAGAAAAAGAAGCATACAATATATGAAATGAAGAATACACTAGAAGGAATAAAATGCAGGCGAGATGAAGCAGAGGACTGAATAAGTGAGTTGGAAGACAAGGTAGAAAAGACACCCAGTCCGAAGAACAAAATGAGAAGAAGACTCAACAAGAATGAGAATAGTTTAAGAGAGCTATACGACAACATAAAACATAACATTTGAATCATAGGAATACCGGAAGGAGAAAAAAAGGAGCAAGGCATAGAAAAACAGTTTGAAAAATAAATGACAAAAAACTTTCCTAACTTAGTGAAGGAAATAGTCATGCAAGTTCAAGAAGCACAGAGTATCTCAATAAAAATGAAGCCAAAGATGCCTACTCCAAGACACATCACAATTAAAATGGCAAAATTTAAAGACAAAGAGAGAATCTTAAAGGTATCAAGTGAGAAATTACTACTATATACAAGAGAGATCCAACAAGGCTATCAAATGATTTCCCAACAGAAACACTAGAAGCCAGAAGGTACTGGCATGAAATATTCCATATTTATACTTAATACTATATGCTTCCCCTCTCTTACTTCATCCTGCCCTTTTCCCTTCCTTTTTAACAGAAGATGTAAATGTTACTTTCTCTCACTGCCTTGACCCTTCTCACTATTATAATTGCTCCTCCCTCTCCCTTCTATCACTTATCTTTCAGTTAGTCAACTCTTACTTGTTTTTTTCTTTCTTATAATAGTCTTAATCTTTATATATCCCTATTAACACTGGGTCATTTGCAATTTAAAGTGTTATTGAGGGTCAGGGTTATCTTTGTGGGTATGGGTATCTTACCTCAATTGGTGGTTCCTTTTAAGCATTAGTGCAACATGAGTATACAAAATGTGGTGGGTGGAGTCAGCTAGCCAGAAGGAAGGCACACCTCAGACAGCAACATAACAACCAAAACCAAAACCAAAATACAACCAGGCAGTCCCCCCAAAATGGCATAAAGGGTATCCCAGGAGTATCAAGCTTAGGAACTCAAGAAACTGCACCACTGAATCCTACAGGCCTCCTATTACAGAAGGTCATACCATGAAGGCAGAGAATCAAAGCAGATCAATCTAACAAGTAAAGAAACAAACAAGAAGAGTCATGTAAAAGGGGGAAACAAAAACAAACCCCATTGAGAAAAATGGAGGAATTCCCAGGTAGAATGCCAAATGAAATAGAGGTAAAGAAACTATCAGACATGAAATTCAAAAGAATGGTTATAAGGAAGCTCAATGAGCTCAGTGAGCTCAAAGAAAATTACAAAGAAATCTGGGGAAACTATGAAGAACTCCAGAGAGGCTACAAGGAACTTACTGAGAATTACACCAGCATTAAAAAAGGACATACAAACAAACTATCAATAAAAACCAAGAGAAAATGAAGAATAATTTCTGAGTTGAAGAACTTAGTAGAAGGAATCAAAACCAGGCTAGATGAAGCAGAGGATCAGACCAGTGATTTGGCAGACAAGAACACGGAAAAATTTCCCAGGCAATTCAACGAAATGAAAAAAAGACTGAAAAAGAATGAAGACCATTTAAGAGAGCTTCTGGGGAACATTTTATAGTATCCATAAAATAGGAATACCAGAAGGAGAAGAATGAGCAAGGGGGAAAAACCCTGTTTGAAAAAGTAATGGCAGACAATTTCCAAACCATGATAAGAGAAGAAGTCATGCAAGGCCATGAAGCAGAGTCCCAATGAAGATGAACCTAAAGAAACCCACTCTAAGACACATCATAATTAAAATGGTAACATTCAAAGACAAAGAGAGACTCCTAAAAGCAGCAAGAGAGAAATAGCTAATAACGTACAAAGCAGCTCTGATAAGGCTATCAGCTAATTTCTCAACAGAAACACTATAAGCCAGAAAGGAATAACAAAAAATACTCTAAGCAATGAAAAACAAAGGCCTACAACCAAGACTACTATGCCCACCAAGGCCCTCATTCAAAATAGAAGGTGAAATAAGGAGTTTCCAAGATAAAAGAAAGCTAAAAGAATATATCTCCATCAAGAGTTGCTAAAGTGACTGCAAAAGAAGATGAAGAGAGAGAGAGAGAGAGAGAGAGAGAGAGAGAGAGAGAGAGAGAGAGAAAGGAACACAGGTACAAATGGAAAAAATCACAATAAATAAGTACTTATCAATAATAACCTTAAATATAAATGGACTAAATGCTCCAATCAAAAGACATAAGGTTCCTGAATGGATAAGAAAACATGACCCACATATATACTGCCTATAAGAGACCCACATCAGAACAAAATATCTACACAGACTGAAAGTGAAACGATGGGGAAAAAACCATTTCAAGCAAATGGACATTAAAAAAAAAAAAAAAACATGAGGTAGCAGTAATTATATCACCCAAAACAGATTTTGCAACAGGGTCATGAAAGAAAAAGAACATTTTATAATACTTAAGGGAACAATCCATCAAGAAGATAGAACCCTTGTAAACATATATGCACCCAACATAGGATCACCCAAATATATAAGAAAAATCTTGGTGGACTTCAAGAAGTCCACACTTCTTGAACACACTAATAGTGTTCAACACACTAATAGTAGAGGATTTAAAAACCCTATTATCAACAATTGACAGATCTTACAAACAAACAAAAAAAAAAACACCAAGGAGATTGTGACACTGAACAACACTCTAGAGGAAATGGAATCAACTGATATATACAGAACATTTTTCCCCAAAGAAGCAAAATACACATTCTTTTAAAATGCACAGGGAACATTCTTAAAGATAGACCACAAGGTAGAACACAAGATAAGCCTCCACAAATTCAAGAAAATTGAAATCGTACCAAGCATCTTCTCAGATCACAATGAAACTAGAAACTAACCTCAAGAAAAAAAAAAAAAAAAAACCAAAAATATTTTAATTCATGGAGACTGAATAACATGCTATTAAATAATGAATGGGTAAACAATTAGCTGAAAGAATAAATCAAAAAGTTTCTGGAAACAAATGAAAATGAATACATATAGTCCAAAAGCTATGGGATGCAGCAAAGGCAGTCCTCAGAGGGAAGTTCATAGCAATATAGGCCTACCTAAAAAGGTTAGAAGATGCTCATACAAACAACCTAACCATAAAGCTACAAGAACTAGAAGGACAACAACCCAGAGCAAGTAAAAGGAAGGATCTAATCAAGATCAGAATAGAAGTAAATGACATTTAAAAAATTCAAAGGATTAATAAATCCAGAAGCTTATTCTTTGAAAAATAAATAAAACTGACAAATCTAAACTAAAATCATCAAGAATAAAAGAGAGGACCCAATAAAATAAAATCAAACAAAAAGAGAAGTAACAACTGATACCACAGAAATACAAAAGACTGCAACAAATTACTATGAATAACTACATATATGCTAAGAAACTGAGCAATCTAGGCAAAAAGGAAAAATTTATGGAAGCCTACGAAATTTTCCAAAACTGAATCAAGAAGAAGTAGAATAGTCCAATAACAGTTAGTAAAATTAAAACAGTAAAGAAAAAACTGGTTCACAAAAGCCCTGGACCAAATGACTTCATATGTGAATTTTAACAAACATTCAAAGAAGAACATTTATCCTTCTCAAACTGTTCCAAAAATTTCAGGAAGAGGGAAGACTCCTAACTCTTTTTACATGGCAAGTATTATCTTAATTTTAAAACTAGGTAAACTCACAACAAAAAAAGAAAATTACAGGCCAATATCTCTGATGAACATAAATGCTAAACTCCTCAAAAAATATCAGCTATTCACATTCAGCAATACATTAAACAGATTATACACCATAATCAAGTGGGATTTATCCCAGGGATACAAGGATTGAATAACACTCAGAAATAAATAAATGTAATACATCACATAAACCAAATGAAAGACAAAAATTACATTATCATATCAAAGGATGCTGAAAAGGCACTTGATAAAATCCAGCACCCATTTATGATAAAAACACTCAGCAGAGTGGGAAAACAGGGAGCATACCTCAACATAATAAAGAATATATATGAGAAACTTACTGTCAGCATCATACTCAGTGGGCAAAAACTAAAAATGTTTCCCTTAAGATCAGGACCAAAGACAAGGCTGCTCACTTTCTTCACTCTTATTCAATATAAAACTTGAAGTTCTAGCCATAGGTATTAGACATAAAAAATAAATAAACCCTGGCTGGTAGCACAGTGAATAAGGCACTGGCCTGTGAACCCAAAGGTCGCTGGTTCAATTCCCAGCAAGGGCAACATAACTAGATTGCAAGCCAGGTCTCCAGCCAGGTCTGTAGCTGGAGGCAGGTGAAAAACAACCATACATTGTTGTTTCTCTCCCTCTCTTCCTCTCTCTAAAAAATAATAAAATCTAAAAAAAGAAAAGAAAAGAAAAAGAAATAAAAGGCATTTAAATTGGAAAGGAGAAAGTAAAACTTTCATTATTCACAGACAACATGATAGTGTACATAGAAAAACCTATAGTTTCCACCAAAAACACCTACATGAACTAATAAGTGAATTCAGCAAAGAAACAGGATACAAAGTCAGTATTCATAAATTGATGACAATTTTGTATACCAAGAATGATTTATCAGAAAGAGAAACTAGGAAAAATTTCATTTAATAAAGCAAAATGAAAAACAAAGTGCCTAGGAGTAAATTTAACCAAAGATATAAAAGGCCTTTACTCAGAAAACTATATAACACTGAAGAAAGAAACTGAGGGAGATACAAGGGGGGGGGGGTGCGGGGGGGATAAAATGAAGCATATATCATGCTCATGGATTGAAAGAATTAGCATGAATAAAATGCCCATACTACCCAAAGCAATCTATAGACTCAGTGAATTTCCTATTAAAATACCAATGGCCTATCTCACAGATCTAGAACAAATATTCCAAGTATTTATGTGGAGAAGAATAAAAGACCCCAAATAGTCTCAACAATTCTGTGAAAGAATAAAGTTGAAGGAATCACAATACCTGATATTGAACAATAACATAAGGCCATTGTAATTAAGACAGTCTGGTGCTGACATAAGAACAGACACAATAGATCTATTGAGCAGAATATAGCCCAGAAATAAATCCATGTCTCTGTGGTCTATTAATATTTGGCAAAGGGGGCACACAGGGTGCATGTAATCAATTGGCAAAATTTTAGTAAAATAAACAACATACCATAAAAGTGTTATATTTGAAATAAATTTATTCTTATATGTAAATACATAAACATAGTCATTTTTTAAAAAATTATTCAAAAAAGTCTCCATTTGATGAAATAATAGACTCAATTTGACTTTGGAATCTTGAGCATGCTTTAATTCACTTTTCTTTGTCCATGGACATCATCATGTTTTGAATCTTAGCTTTAACAGCCTCTTTATTGGAATGAGGTTGTTTATTAACTTTTCTCTCACAAACGCTCCATACATAATAGTCTAAGGGATTTGCATCTGGTGAACTAGGTGGCCAGATTTCCTTTAACCAGAATTCAGGAACACTGACACTGAGACATTCTTGCACCTTTTTGGCATTATGTACACCATCTTGTTGGAAGATAAAACGACATCCATTTGCAATTTGCTTCATCCACAGTAAAATTACTCTCAAAACATCAAGGTAAATATCCTGGATCTTTACTGATACCTCCTGGATTCTGTGTACAATATCTGGACTTATACAATCCTTGTGTATCATATGCATTTTTCTTGTTGGTGTGGCAACATCAGGATCAGAATCATACATCTTCACATTATAAACTGTATTAAGGGATTTTTTTAAATTTAATTGTTGTTGTATTACATCCATCCCATTTTTGCTCCCCTTTGTCCCCCTCCCCACCCACCCATTCCCCCCAAAGTTAATCCCACCTGTTGTCCATGTCCATGGTTCCTTTATATTAGGTTCTTCTCTAAACTGCTTCCCTTCCTTCCTTCTTCCTCCCCTCCCCCACCCCTTCCCCCTGACCACTGAAGGCGTATTCACTGTATTCATATATTTTGTTCTGTTTTGCTTGTAGTTAGTTTTGTTCATTATTGTTCTGTAATGGGTGAGATCATATGGTATTTGTCTTCCACTGACTGGCTTATTTCACTAAGTATAATACTCTCTGGTTCCATCCATGTTGTTGCAAAGGGTACAAGTTCCTTCTTTCTTGCTGCTGTATAGTATTCCATTGTGTAAATGTACCAAAGTGTTTTGATCCAATCATCCACTGATGGGCACTTAGGCTGTTTCCAGCACTTGGCTATTGTAAATAGTGCTGCTATGAACATAGGTGTACATAGGTTCTTACGAATTGGTGTTTCAGGGTTCTTTGGGTATAGTCCAAGTAGTGGAATCCCTGGATTGAAAAGCAGTACCATTTTCAGTTTTTCAAGGAAACCCCATACTGTTTTCCACAGTGGCTGCACCAGCCTGCATAGCCACCAACAGTGCACAAGGGTTCCCTTTGCCCCACATCCTCACCAACACTTGTTTGTTGATTTGTTGATGATTGCCATTCTGACAGGTGTGAGGTGGTATCTTATTGTTGTTTTAATTTGCATCTCTCTGATGAATAGTGATGTTGAGCATTCCTTCATATGCCTCTGGGCCCTTTGTATATCTTCTTCAGTAAGTTGTCTGTTCAAGTCCTTTGCCCATTTTTTAATTGGGCTGCTGTCTGTCTCCCTGGTGTTGAGTCGCATTAGTTCTTTATAGTTTTGGAGATGAAACCCTTGTCCGAGGTATCATTGGCAATTATGTTTTCCCATACAGTTGGTTCCCTTTGAATTTTGCTGGTGTTTTCTTTAGCTAAACATAAACTTTTCAATTTGATAGAGTCCCATTTGCTGATTCTTTCTTTGATTTCCTTTGCCCTTGGTGAAGTATCAGTAAACATATTTCTGCGTAG
Source organism: Noctilio leporinus (assembly GCA_004026585.1). Lineage (NCBI taxonomy): Eukaryota > Metazoa > Chordata > Mammalia > Chiroptera > Noctilionidae > Noctilio > Noctilio leporinus. The sequence continues at coordinate 8,707 of PVIW01004872.1, forward strand.
GATATTCAAAAGTTTACTGCCTATATTTTTCTCTAGGACCTTTATAGTTGCACTGCTTATGTTTAAATCCTTTATCCATCTTGAGTTTACGTTGGTGTATGGTGTAAGTTGGTGGTCTAGTTTTATCTTTTTTCATGTTGCTGTCCAGTTCTTCCAACACCACTTGTTGAAGAGATTGTTTTTACTCCATTTGTTGTTCCTTCCCCCTTTGTCAAATATTAGTTGACCATAGAGTCCTGGGTTAATTTCTGGGCTCTCTATTCTGTTCCATTAATCTATATATCTATTCTTATGCCAGTACCAGATAGTTTTGATGAAAGTAGCCTTGTAGTATTGTTTGAAGTCTGGTATTGTGATTCCTCCTACCTTGTTCTTCTTTCTCAAGATTGCTGTGGCTATTTGTGGACACTTTTTGGCTCCATATAAAATTTTGAAGTATTTTTACTATTTCTGTGAAGTCTGTCATTGGTATTCTAATTGGGATTGCATTGAATTTATAGATTGCTTTGGGTAGTATGGACATTTGAATGATTTTAATTCTTCCTGAACATGGTATATGATTCCATTTATTTGTATCTTCCTTGATTTGTTTCTTCAATGTTCTGTAGATTTCTGAGTACAGCTCTTTTACCTCCGTGGTTAAGTTTATTCCTAGGTACTTTATTTTTCTTGTTGCTATGGTAAATGGGATTTGTTTTTTTGCTTCTATGTCTGATGTTTCATTATTGGTATACAAAAATACATTTGATTTCTGGATATTGAGTTTATACCCAGCTATTTTTCTAAATTTGCTTATTAGGTTGAGTAAGTTTTTGGTGGAGCCAATCAGGTTTTGTATGTACATTATCATATCATCTGCAAAAAATGACAGTTTGACTTCTTCCTTTCCAATATGGATACCTTGATTCCTTTTTCATCTCTGATGGCTATAGCTAAACTTCCAAGACAATGTTGAATAAAAGTGGTAAAAATGGACAGCCTTGTCTCATTCCTGATCTTAGAGGGAAAAAGTTTCAGTTTTTCCAAATTAAGTATGATGTTGGCTTCAGGTTTCTCATAGATGGCCTTTATGATGTTGAGGTATGCTCCCTCTATTCCCATTCTGCTGAGGGTTTTTATCATAAATGGTTGCTGCACTTTATCAAATGCTTTTTCAGCATCTATTGATATGATCATATGGTTTTTATCTTTCAATTTGTTGATGTGGTGTATTACACTGATTGATTTATGAATGTTGTACCATCCTTGCATTCCTGGGATGAAACCCACTTGATTATGGTGTATGATCTTTGTAATATACTGCTGAATCCGATTGGCCAATATTTTGTTGAGAATTTTAGCATCTATGTTTATTAGAGATATTGGCCTGTAGCTCTCTTTCTTAGTTGTGTCTTGCCCTGGTATTGGCATTAGAATAACATTGGCCTCATAGAAAGAGTTTGGGAGTCTTCCCTCTTCCTGTATTTTTTGGTATAGGTTGAGAAAGAAAGGAGTTAGTTCTTCTTTAAATGTTTGGTAAAATTCACCTGTGTAGCCATTTGGTCCAGGGATTTTGTGCTTTGGGAGATTTTGGATTACCTCTTTAATTTCACTAGTTGTTATTGGCCTATTTAGGCTTTCTGCTTCTTCTGGGTTCAGTTTTGGTAGATTGTACCTTTCCAGAAATGTGTCCATTTCATCCAGGTTGTCATATTTTTATCATATAGTTGTTTGTAGTAATTTCTTACAATCTTTTGTATTTCTGAGGTATCAGTTGTGATTTCTCCTCTTTCAGTTCTGATTTGTTTATTTGGGTCCTATCTCTCTTTTTCTTGATGAGTCTGTATAAAGGCTTGTCAATGTTGGTTATTTTTTCAAAGAACCAGCTCCTGGACCTGTTGATTCTTCAAATTGTAGTTTGAATCTCTGAGTTATTTAGTTCTGCTCTGATTTTGATGATTTCCTTTCTTCTACTTGCTCTGGGCTTTATTTGTTGTTGCTCCTCTAGTTCTTGCAGTTTTATGGTTAGGTTATTTTTATAAATTTCTTGTGACCTCTTTAGGAAAGTCTGTATTGCTATAAATTTCCCTCTGAGCACTGACTTTGCTGTATCCCATATGTTTTGGGCTGTTGTGTGTTCATTGTCATTTGTTTCCAGGAACTTTTTGATTTCATCTTTGATCTCATTGTTAGCTCATTCATTGCTTAAAAGCATGTTATTCAGTCTCCAAGAGTTAGAGAATTTTTGTTTTTTTCCCTTGAGATTGGTTTCTAATTTCAAGCCATTGTGATCTGAGAAGATGTTTGGTATGATTTCAATATTCCTGTATTTGTGGAGGCTTGTCTTGTAACATATCATGTGGTCTATCTTAGAGAATGATCCATGTACATTGGAAAAGAATGTGTATTTTGCTTCTTTGGGGTAAAAGATTCTGTATACATCAGTTAGTTCCATTTCCTCTAGAGTGTTGTTCAATGACACATCTTTAGGGATTTTTTGTTTGGAAGATCTGTCCATTGCTGATAGTGGGTTATTAAAATCCCCTACTATTAGTGTGTTGCTGTCTATATCTTTCTGAAAGTCCTCCAAGATTTTCCTTATATATTTCGGAGCTCCTATGTTGGTTGCGTGTATGTTTACCAGAGTTATTTCTTCTTGATGGATTGTTCCCTTAAGTATTATATAATGTCCTTCTTTGTCCCTTTTTTATGGCCTTCATTGCAAAATCTATTTTATCTAAAATAAGTATTGTTACTCCAGCTTTCTTTTTCGTGTCCATTTGCTTGATTTATAGTTTTCCATCCCTTCACTCTCAATCTGTGTTGATCTTTTGTTCTGAGGTGGGTCTCTTGAAGATAGCATATATGTGGGTCATGTTGTCTTATCCATTTGGCTACCCTATGTCTTTTGATTGGTGCATTTAATCCATTTACATATAAGATCATTATTGATTGATTCTTATTTATTGCCATTTTCTCCCTTTGTATCTGTATTCCTCTTTGGTTTTCTCTGTTTCTTCATTTTCTGTATTTGTTTATTTTTAAAGCAGACCCTTTAGCATTTCTTGCAATGCTGGTTTGGTAGAGATCTATTCTTTTAGTCTTTTTTTTTGTCTGGGAAACTCCTTATTTCTCCTTCTATGAGAGCCTTGCTGGGAAGGGTATTCTTGGTTGCCCGCCTTTGTTTACCATTGCTTGAAATACTTTTTGCCATTCCCTTTTGGCTTGTATTGTTTCTGTTGAATAATCATTTGAAGCCTTATTGGAGCCCCCTTGTATGTTATTTGCCGTTTCTCTCTTGATGCTTTTAGGATTCTCTCTTTGTCTTTGTAATTAGCCATTTTAATAATAATGTGCCTTGGTGTTGTTCTGTTTGGGTTGATCTTCATTGGAACCCTCTGTGCTTCCTGAACTTGAGTAATGTTTTCGCTCATCATGTTAGGAAAATTTTCTATCGTGACTTTTTTGAACAGGTTTTCCATTCCTTTTTTTCTCTTCTCCTTCTGGTATCCCTATGATACAGATGTTGCTGCGTTTCATGTTGTCCTGCAGCTCTCTTAAACTCTCTTCAATCTTGTTCAACCATTTTTTATTCTCTCATACTGTCTTGAAGTATTTGTCTACATTGTTCTCCAACTTGCTGATCGGGTCCTCTGCTTCCTCTAGCCTACTATTGATTCCTTTTTCTGTATTCTTCAATTCAGAAATTGTATTCTTCATTTCCTCCTGGCACTTATTGATAGTGTCTGTGTCCATTTTGATGCTGTTGTAGCTCTCAGTAAGTTCCTTGTAACTTCCCTGGAGTTGTTTATAGTTTTTTTTTGAGTTGGCTAAGCTCATTGAGCTTCTGTATCATTATTCTTTTGAATTCCTTATCTGATATTTTGGGTGCCTCTGTTTCATTTGGTGGTCTTTCTGGGGATTCTTCCTTTCCTTTTGGTTATGGACTGATTCTTTTTTCCCCCATTTTGGGTGTCTGTTTTTGCTTGCTTTTTGTTTTTTGTTTTTTCCTTGGATTAATCTGCTTTGCTTCCTTGCCTTAGTTGAGCACCCTTCTGTGTTAGGAGATTTGTGGATTTCAGTATTGCAGTCTCCCAGATTTTCTCCACTTGTTGTTCTAAGTGTAATCTTTATTTGGGCTGTCTGGTTATATTCTGGATTGGTTGTGTATGTTGGTCCTTTCCTTCCAGTCAAGACGCTCTTTCTATCCTTTCTCACATAAATGAGGAGAGGGAGAATCAAAAAGCCTCAAGTATGCGTGAACAGTGTAAGCCTATGCATATAGTTGCGGCATCTGCTTTTCTGTTCATCCTTAGTGGCCCCTGATTGGTCCAGGTGGAGCCAGGACCTGTGGGCTTTTAGCAGGGAAAAAAGATAAAAGATAGAAAAAGAAAAAAGAAAAAAAAAGATAATAGTAATAAGAAGGAAGGATTTAGATGGCTTTTCACCCTTAATGATCCCTGATTGGTCTGGATGAAGCCAGGACCTGTGGGTTTATAGCATAGAAAAAAAAATTTTTCACCATGGACATGGACAACAGGTGGGATTGACTTTGAGAGGAATGGGTGGGTGGGGAGGGGGACAGAAGGGAGCAAAAAGGGGATGGATGTAATACAACAACAATACAATTTTTTTTTTAAATCAAAAAAGAAAAAAAGAGAAAAAAAAACAGAATAAATAACAAGAAAAAGAAGAAATAATAATAATAAAGAAAAGGTTTAGGTGGCTGTTCACCCTTTATGATCTCTGGTCCAGGTGAAGCCAGGACCTGTGGGCTTTAACAGGAAGAAAAGAATTTTAAAAAATTTAAAAAAAAAAAGGAAGGAAAAAAGAAAAAGGAAGAAAGAAAAGGATAAAGAAAGGGTTTAGGTGGCTAGGGAGGGGAGGAATACTTAGAATGAGGACTGGAAATGTGTTGTAGCCAGAGAGTGAATAGCCTTTAGGTTAAGAGTATGGGGAGGGTCTTAGGTATTTAGTTGGATTGAGGTAGGGGAAGATTAAAAATATGTGAGAAGTAACTTTTGAAAAGGATGTTAGGGATTAATAGTTCATGTAGCTCTCGGTGTGTCTCAGGTGCTTGAGATTAGCAGGGATCCATTTCCTGATTCTGCCTCTTTTCCTTGGTCAGGTCTCTGCAGTATACAGTCTAGCTGGTCTTGGAGTGGCAGGGCCTATGATTGTCACAGTCAGGGCTTATTCTGAATGTCAGTCCCCAGGTAGACTGGGACTTCAGTAGCCTAGCTGGGTTTTAGGGCTGCCGGTGTTCTGGGGCCTGCAGGGTGCCCCCTCCAACTCCTGGTGGATGTTTCTGCCTGAGATGGGCCCCTGGCACCGCTGCAGGGTAGTCTGCAACCTCGCTGGTTCCTGTGATGACTGGCCCTGCCCCCACAGCTCCCGGAGGAGGTAGCCCCTGTCTGCCAACAGTGCATGGGGTCTGCCAACACTTCCCAGCTCCCCCAGGCAAGAGCCAATCCTCTAAGCAGACCAGCTGTTCTAGGAGTCCTTTATGCTGCCTTTGTGATGTGCCCCTCCCAGTGTGTCTGAGGCCTTTGTCCCTGGCAATGGGTGGGTCAGATGCCCCAGCTACAAGTTCTGAGATCGAAGTTTAGAGTTTCTGAGGGAGCCTGAGGGCCTGTGTGGGTGCACAGGGCTGGGCCTGCCCCCTCGCAGGGGCTTCAAGCTGCTGTTTCCCCGATGGCCCAGCAGCACCGTTTTCGGCCCTTTCGCTGCCCTGGCTGGTGCACTTCCATGCTCCCCCATTCCTGCTCCCCACAGGACTCTTCTCCTCCACCTCTGGCCCAGTGAGGAGCTTCCTCTCCCTGTTGCAGGAGTGAGTGTCTCACACAGTCCCTCCCCTGCAGAAGTTCAATTTCTTGTTCCCTCTGGCATTTGCCCTTGCTGCCCACACTTCACTGTTCAGATTTCTATTTGACAGGGAGCCTGGAGCTGGCTTCAGTTAAACACGCCCCTCTGGGTAGAACCACCACCGTGCAGTGCAGAGTGGACCTTGGCCCACCAACAGGTTTGGAACTGTCTCACCTGCTCTCCTGTAGGTCTCTGCTGCCTCTGGGCTGTGCTCCCCTGAGTCCAAATGCTGACTGCTCCAAATTCTTAGGGACCTGAAAACGTCTTGGGCTCCCTATCCTATCCTCTAACTGCTCTGTTACTCAAGAACACCATCAGCACTGCTCTCTACTCTGTCACCATCTTTGATTCTGAAAGTCCATAAGGGATGTTTTTGAAGTTCTGAATTTCCTTAGCAGTTCTCCCTGCACACAGTCTAGAAATTATGGTTGCTCTAACATTGTGTTCCTTTAACATGATGGTTGCTGTCAGAATTTAATACTTTATATCTGAAACAATGATGTTAAATCATAACCTTAGAAGCATAGGTGTTTTTAATTAATAAGAAGCACATGAAATAAGGAGATGCAAAGTTATTGCCAATTTATCACGCACACTCTGTAAACATACAATGGAGTAAAAATAGTCTTTTTAATAAATGGTTTTGGGAGAATTAACTGGTACATACTAAAAAATGAAACTAGATCACCAACTTATACAATACACCGGAATAAATTTAAATGGATAGAGAACCTAAATATAGGTTGTAAATGCCATAAAAATCTGAGTGGAAAACATAGGCAGTAAAAATTTAAATATCCCACATAGCAATCTTTTTGCTGATATTTCTGCTAGGGCAAGGGAAATAAAAGAAAGAACAAACAAATGGGACTACATCAAGTTAAAAAGCTTTTGCATGCCTAAAATAACCATCATCCAAATGAAAAAGGGACTGACTGTTTGGAAGAACATATTTGACAATGAAACTTTGGACAAGGGCTTAACCTCCAAAATATATAAAGAACTCATATGATTCAACACCAGGAAGACAACCCAATTTGAAAAAGCGGGGCAGAAGATCTGGATAGACACTTTTCCAAGGAGGACAAACAGATGGTCCAAAGACATATGAAAAGATACTCAACATCACTAGCCTTTAGAGAGCTACAAATTAAAACCACAATAAGATATCATCTCACACCACTCAGAATGACTATCATTAATAAATTAACTAACAAGTACTGGTGAGGATGTGGAGAAAAAAAACAGTGCCCTCTTGGTGGGAATATAGACTGGTGCAGCTACTGCAGAAAATAGTATGAAATTTCCTCTAAAAATTAAAATAGAATTGCCTTTTGACCCAGCAATTCCACTGTTAGAAATACAGCCTAAGAACCCTGAGTCACCAATTCAAAAGAACCTATGTACCCTTATGTTCATAGCAGCACTATTTACAATAGCCAGGTGTTGAAAACAGCTCAAGTGCCTATCAGTAGATGAATGGATTAAAAAACCATGGTACATTTACATAATAGAATACTATATAGCATAAACAAAGAAGGAACTTCTACCCTTTGTGATAGCATGGATAGACCCGGAGACTATTATACTAAGTTAAATAAATCTATTGACCAAAGACAAATACCATATGATCTTATTTTTTTCCATATGATCTTATTTATAACTGAAACCTAATGAACAAAATGAGAAAAATAAAACCAGAGACATAGATATATGGAGAACACTGATAATAGTCGAAGAGAAAGAGGAAGTGGGGGAATGGTGGATGGAAGAGGAAGGGACTAGTCAAAGAGCACATGTGAATGACTCATGGACATCAACAACAGAGAGGGGATTGATGGTGGGAGAGAAGGATGGGTTGGGTGGAGGGGTAAAAGTTGGGACAACTGTAATAGAGCAAATAATAAATATCAAAGTATTAAAAAAGGCAATGAAAATCCAAAACAAAACAAAACTTTCCTTTGAAGTTAAAGTGAAAAAAGTTCCTTCTAAAGAAGTTTAGCCAACACATAATGGGAAGAATAATTCAAGTAAATGGGACTGAGTTTCACAGAGAAAAGTAAAATAAAAGTAAAAAAATAGTTTAACAAAAAAATTATTTTTTTCTGTATTTAATGATTTTATGGCTTTTATAATCTCATTTATTAGATTATCTTTTTATTATTCTCAATTAAAGCATTATTATTAGTTTATGTAGTATGAAAAGAGGCATTACAATTCTTTTATGAAAACATCACACTGAGTTATCCTTCTTTTTTAGAATAAACATAACTGATAACAGATATTACTTTGATTTAAAGGGAATATATGATATCACTGATATTATATCCAACTAATATGATGGAAGCATTTTGAAAAGGTTAATCAAAGGTTTAATATTTTATATGTATATATGGTGTGATGTTATCCAGACATTGTCCAGCCATGTAATATTTAAAAATGGAACATTTATTGAAGAAAATACAAGATACAAGAAACATTGTACATAGGACAATGATGCTTTGGTCCTCTTCATAGTAGGCACCTTAGGACCTCACACAGTTCCCCCAATCACTATCAGCTGCTGGTCATATTTTCCTGTATCTCATTGATGGTCTGAAATTCCTTTCTTTTCAAAGGTAATTTTAGTTTTGTGAAAAGCCAGAACTCACAAAATGCCAAATCTGGGCTATAAGAGTGCTCAGTCACCGGGGTGATTTGATGTTTTACAAAAAAATTTTGCACAGGACATGATGCAAGAGCAGGTGAATTGTCATGATGAAGTTGCCAATCACCAGTTGTCCATAGCTGCAGCCATTTTTGTAATATGCATCACTCAATCTATGAAGAACATGGAGATAATATTCCTTATTAATTGTTTAACCTAAAGGGGCGTACTCATGATGAACAATACCTTCCCAATCAAAAAACACAGTTAACATGGTCTTGATCTTGCTATGACTTTGCCTGTGCCTTCTTTGGGCTTGAAGAACCAGGCTACTTCCACTGTGACACCTGAGAACATAGCCATAGATCCATCACTCATCTCTGGTTTTGAACTTCTTGAGGAAATCTGGTTCATTGGTAGCAGTTTTGAGTCAAGTCATTAGCAACTGCATAACAATGTTCCTTCTGCTCTCATAGGAGAAGCCATGGAGCAAATTTTGTCACAATACATTTCATGCCAAGATCTGGTGTCAAAATCTCAGATGCAATACTGTTTGGAATCCCTATATCAGCTTCTAGTTCTCACATTGTCAGTCACCAATCTGTTGGTTGCTGCTTATCAGAGTTCAACATTATTAGGTGGTCTGCTTGTGGCAAGCCTTCCCAGACATGGATCACTTTCAACAAATGCTTAACCATCTTTGAAGCATTTGTGTCACACTTTTATTTGTGCTGCACTTATTGCATCACCCTTCTGCATCATCTGAATAGCTTCTGTAGAGGAGTGATCAAGCTTAAAGCAAAATTCACAGATTTGTTGATGCAGATTTGTTGCTCTACTCACTCAGGTATTTTGAATATGACAGCCAGATGGTATAGGTGCTTACTCATTGGCATCTATATCCCCCACTGAAGTTGTCATTGCTCACACATGAGCAATCTTGTTCCTTCTCCCTGGCTGTCAGGTTACATCAATGTTGCACAAACCATTATCATTATATTAACAATGACTGGACATTTTCCAGACAAATCTCATATACACATGTTTACACATATATGTATATGTGTATGTACATATATACACACATATATATTGACATTTTTATATTCCTTGTATCTGACATGCACACTTTTTCTAATCATGTAGAAATATAAGTCATTTTGTGTTATATAATCTAGAATGTAAAATATTGTTATAGCCTGTGTAAACTATTCCTTTTCTGTGTTTTACTATTATAATTTAAACATCTATAGAACATTTAGTCTATATTATTGATTCTAAATTCTAAGATGTCCATTTATTCTTTTTACATTTAGCATCTTTGAAATAAGAATGTACCTTTTAATAGGTGACCTATCATAATTAAATTGTTTACAGCTTTTTTCTTTTCTAGGTTGTTCAAAACATAGTGTATTGTGAGGGTCAAAATAACTTTCCTCCCACCTTTTAAATTTTTTTAGCAGAGCTGATAATCAAATTTGCATGAGACAGAGTAACAAGGGAAAAATTCCAAAGTCTTTTACAGATGTATCTTCCATAAGAATATGAGACCTGAAGATACTGCATTGGGCAATTGAGGCTTCTATGCCATTTTGGACAAAGGAGAAGGGGACAGGGGTCTGGGAGTTCAAAGGAAAAGTAGGCAATTCACAAGTAGATGAGAAAGCAAAATGTGGTATGCAAATTTTTGCAGGACCACCCAGAAACAATGGGACATAGAAAGCAAGTTCAACCATCAGGCTCTGTTAGATATCTCCCTGTCTGCCACATGTTGTTCATATTATAATATGGAGGATCAAAAGTTCTTTCAGTCTTTTGTTTCTTAAAATCAGTATCTTAAAAGGCATATTCTGGGGACAGGGGGAGACAAAACTTTGGCCCCTCTCAGTGCTAATATACCTTTCACAATTAATAGTAACAGATACAATAAAATACTGAGGCCCTCTCTCAGAGGTTAACATATCTTGGCAGAGACTACCTGCTGTCCTGCAATAACTAGTTTTCCCCTTTTTCCAAATTTTATATAGACATAGAGCCGCAAAGCTAAATTTTGCCAGGTCATCTTACTGTGTTGGTTTACTAGGGTTGCCTTAAGGAAATACTACAAACTGAGCAGTTTGAACAACAGAACTCCCTTGTTTCACATCTTTATCAGCAAGACTTGCAAGATGAGTGTTCAGTAGACTATATGCCCACTGAAAGTGCCAAAAAAAATTGTTCCAGGCCTGTATCCTAGCATCTTCTAGTTTCTTGGCTTATGACAACTTAATTCTAATTGTCACCTGGCCTGCTTTTCCGGTGCTCTCACCTTCTCAGTATGGCATTCATAGGACTTCTGTGACATTGAATCAGGCACCCATCCTTTTACAGTGTGACTGCATTTTAACTAATTACACCTTCAAGGACCCTATTTCTAAATAAAGTTATATGAAATATGGAGGAGTAAGATTTCAATATATGAATTTTGAGGGACACAATTTAAAACATGACAGTGACAACTTTTTTTTACAGGTACAAAGTTTGTGTGCCTGGTGCCTCAAAAGCAAAAAAAATAATATTCAATACATCAGAATTTTGGGTAAATAGAGGTTAATTTTATTGATCAAAAAGACCCAGCTTGAGAATATGGAGTGCCTTATGGCACTCTGCAGTCTTGTTAAGAGAGGCCAGAGTTCTTTTATTGTCAAGGGAAGAGGGAAAAAGTAGGTGTGGAAATAGACAACTAGACAACTAGGCATCAAAAGTGATCCAAAGAACAGCTCAAAATTTCTAAATCTCCCTTTCCTGGTCAGTTCATTGATCTTTGTTAACCTGAGTCAGGTTTTGGAGATTCCTATAAATCTTTCAAAACCAGCCATTACTTTGTGCATATTTCCCCCATCTCTTTGGAAAACGTGCTCTCTGACAAGAGGCTGCTCAATCATTACACAGAATTCCTCTACTTAATTAGCATATGAGCTATTAGCCTGAAGGCCTTGGGGAAAATGCTGGCTAAGGTTAAGACAGAGGGAGCATTTCACTCTGATGCATATTCTTATCAACAAGATGCAAAGATTCTCAACAAAATATTGGCCAACCGGATTCAGCAGTACATTACAAAGATCATACACCATGATCAAGTGGGTTTCATCCCAGGGATGCAAGGATGATGCACCATTTGTAAATCAATAAATGTAATACACCACATCAACAAATTGAAAGACAAAAACCATATGATCATATCAATAGATGCTGAAAAAGCATTTGATAAAGTACAGCAACCATTTGTGATAAAGACCCTCAGCAAAATGGGAATAGATGGAGCATACCTCAACATCATGAAGGCCATATATGAGAAACCTGAGGCCAGCATCATACTTAACAGACAAAAAAAAAAAAAAAGCTTTCCCCCCTAAGGTCAGGAACAAGACAAAGCTGTCCACTTTCTCCACTTCTGTTCAACATCATCTTGGAAGTTCTAGCCATAGCCATCAGGGAAGGAAAATGAATCAAAGGTATCCAAATTGGAAAGGAGGAAGTCAAACAGTCATTATTTGCACATGATATGGCAATGTACATACAAAACCCAATAGGCTCCACCAAAAACTTACTCAACCTAATAAGCAAATTTAGCAAAATAGTTGTATATAAAGTAAATATCCAGAAACCAAAACCATTTTTGTATACCAATAATGAAACATCAGAAGCTAGAAAACAAATCCCATTTACCATAGCAACAAGAGAAATAAAGTACCTAGGAATAAACTTAACCAAGGAGGTAAAAGAGCTGTACTCAGAAAACTACAGAACAATGAAGAAAGAAATCAAGGAAGATACAAATAAATGGAAGCATATACTATGTTCAGGAATAATTAACATAATTAAAATGTCCATACTACCCAAAACAATCTACAGATTTAATGCAATCCCAATTGAAATACTGATGACAGACCTCACAAATATAGAAAAAATACTTCAAAAAGTTATATGGAGCCAAAAATGCCCACAAATAGCCACAGCAATCTTGAAAAAGAAGAACAAGGTAGGAGGAATCACAATACCAGACTTCAAACAATACTACAAGGCTACTGTCATCAAAACTATCTGGTACTGGCATAAGAATAGACATACAGATCAATGGAACAGAATAGAGAGCCCAGAAATTATCCCAGGACTCTATGGTCAACTAATATTTGACAAAGAGGGAAGGAACATCAAATGCAGTAAAAACAGGCTCTTCAACAAACGGTGTTGGGAGAACTGGACAGCAACATGCAAAAAGATAAAACTAGACCACCAACTTATACCATACACCAGAATAAACTCAAGATGGATAAAGGATTTAAACATAAGCAGTGCCACCATAAAGGTCCTAGAGAAAAATATAGGCAGTAAACTTATATCCTACACTGAAATATGTTTACTGATACTTTACCAAGGACAAAGGAAATAAAAGAACAAATCAACAAATGGGACTATATCAAATTGAAAAGTTTCTGTTCAGCTAAAGAAAACACCAGCAAAATTCAAAGGGAACCAACTGTATGGGAAAACATAATTGCCAATGACACCTCAGACAAGGGTTTCATCTCCAAAATACATAAAGTACTGATGCAACTCAACACCAGGGAGACAGACAGCCCAATTAAAAAATGGGCAAAAGACCTGAACAGACAACTCTCTGAGGAAGATATACAAAGAACACAGAGGCATATGAAAGAATGCTCAACATCACTAGTCAACAGAGAGATGCAAATTAAAACCACAATAAGATACCATCTCACACCTGTCAGAAGTCAATCATCAGCAAATCAACAAACAACAAGTGTTGGTGAGGATGTGGGGCAAAGGGGACCCTTGAGCACTTTTGGGGGAAATGTAAGCTGGTACAGCCACTGTGGAAAACAGTATGGAGTTTCCTCAAAAAAACTAAAAACAGAACTACCTTTTGATCCAGCAATTCCATTACTAGGACTATACCCAAAGAATCCTGAAATGCCAATTCATAAGTACCTTTGTACCCCTATGTTCATAGCCTCACTATTTACAATAGCCAAGTACTGGAAACAGCCTAAGTGCCCATCAGTAGATGATTAAATCAAAAAACTTTGGTACATTTACACAATGGAATACTACACAGCAGAAATAAAGAAGGAACCCCTAACCTTTGCAACAACATGGACGGAACTAGAAAATATCATGCTTAGTGAAATAAGCCAGTCAGTGAAGGACAAATACCATATAATCCCATCCATTACAGGACAATAGTGAACAAAACTAACAACAAGCAAAACAGAACCAGATATATGAATACAGTAAATAGGCCTTCAGTGGTCAGGGGGAAGGGGGGACAGGGGATTAAGAGGCAAGGAAGGGAAGCAGTTTAGACAAGAACCTAGTATAAAGGAACCATGGACATGGACAACAGGTGGGATTGACTTTGGAGGGGAATGGGTGGGTGGGGAAGAGGACAGAGGAGAGCAAAAAGAGAATGGATGTAATACAACAACAATAAAATTTAAAAAAAAAGAAGTCAGTAAATGTAGCAGCTTACCATGGCTTCCTTAAGACACAATCTTTGTGTATTCTGATTATTCTTCTATTATGCTCCATGGAAAAGAGATATTGTCTCAAAGTGTGAAGATAAAGGTCACTGTCCAACTGTGCTAGAGCAGTGAACTGGTTTCCTAAAAACTTTGTACAACACAGCTTTCTTGAAGCCTTGGGTTTAAGCTACCATCATTATAAAGTTTTCTGTTTATTCTTAGCCAAACTTAATTTGATTTGCTATAATATATGAACTTTTCCAAGATCAGTTAGAATCCTGGCTTTACGCTTACTAGCTGTGGGCCATTCACATGTGTCTTGAACTTTATAAGCCTAATTTTCCCATTTGTATAAGGATGTTAATCATATAAAAATTAAATTGTTGTAAAAGTTTCCAATGTATACATAGCACTTAGCATAATACTGACACATACTAAGTTGCTGTTGAGATTTTCATTTGAGTAGATTAAATATTTATTAAGGAGCTCTCAATTCAGTTTTTATTATTTTATTGAAATAATATTATAAGTGCTGGAAAGGAATAATATTACCAACTGCAAGAGTATTCACATATTTATGTGACAAACATTTTTCCATACATTCCATGTACCAGCACTGTATTAGGCAATGGATATAGAACAGTGAACATGCACAGAGAAGTCCCCATTTCTGCCCTCAGGAGGCTTATGTTCAAATTCAGTATAAACATGCTATAAGAGGCCCTGGCTGGTGTGGCTCAGTGGACTTGAGCACCCGTCTGCCAACCCAAGTGTTGCTGGTTTGATTCCCATTCAAGGCAAATACCCAGGTTGCAAGCCAGGTTTCTAGCCTGGTCCCCAGCTGGAGGCAGGTGAAAGGCAACCATGCATTGATGTCTTTCTCCCTTTCTTCTTCCTCCCCTTCCCCTTCTCTCTAAAAATAATGAATAAAACCTTTAAAAAATGTGGCATAAGAAAAATAATGTTGATGTTGGTAGTGTTATGCACATGACCTTGTGGTTATGTAAATGTGGAACCATAAGGGAAAAAGCACCTGCTGAGAGAATCCCCCTGGGTCACAAGTGTGGTGATATGGAAGGACCTCAGAGACACTGTCACTCAATGAACATGGCTTGCCAGCCACCTCACATTGAACCTAGTGTACTTAAGTGTGCAGTTGCTGTGACTTTTTTGATCTCATTAATTTAACAACACTTATAAAAAATTAAAAAGCCAGTGAAACACATACCATTTACATCAGTAAATAGATGTTCCATTTTTTAATTTAAAAATTAAAGCTTTTTATTAGTGAAACCAAGTATAGTAATTTTGAATTTTTATCAGTATTTTATTTTGAGTTATATTTTATCATTGCTATATATAACTAGTTGTCTATATTATCTTGGAATAGTCATCTGTCTCTAACGTTAAAGCTTATTATTTTTGCTATTTAACTTTCCTTTGTAGTAGAGATTGTTTTCTTGTCTTATGTTTTCTCAGCAGGATTACTATTTTAAATAATTTCTGTTTATATATATTCTGCCTCTGGAATTGATATGATTATGTTTGTGGCTTTAATGGGAGAATTACTAAAAGGAAGGTTTAATCTTAATAAAACTAGGCCTTGTCTTTGACCATAAAACTCCAAGAACAGATTTATCATAAGAGAAAATTTCAGAAAGAATTACTCAAATTGACCATATTAAAGTAATTCCTAGTTAGTAGAAATGAAATTGATTCATCTCTTAAGACAAATGGAAGGCTGAACACCTGTGGCTTTGCTGATACATACTATCTAATAGTAAACGAAATGTACTGCAGTAACAGAACTGCCATGCTCACCTTTATTTGAGGCTAGTGCTCATCATCTGGATTGGACTCTGCTCTTAGTTACACACTTTGTCTGTCATAGCCTACATATTTCTAGAATATAAATATCATAAATTCACCATACTAATAGCTAAACTTGTACTACAAAAATAAAGCACGTTTAGATAATATGAAAGTATTCATTTGTCTATTGTGATGGTATTTTTATGATTCATAACTACTTGTAATAAATTTACTTTCAAAATTAACTGATTATTATGTAATCCTTACATGTTATGGTTAAGCCTCATGGTAACCAGAAAGTAAAATTTTATAGTAAATACCCAAAAAGATATAGAGAAAGGAGTTTAAGCATGCCACTAATGAATGTTATCAAGCTACAAAAAAAGAGAGCACAAAAAAAAAAAACACCCAAAAACAAACAAACAAAACAAAAGAGTAATTACAAAAAAAGCCAGAAAACAAAGAACAAAATGGTAATAAGGCCTTACCTGTTAATAATTATTTTAAATATGAATGGACTAAATTCTCCAATCAAAAGCCATAAAATGGTTGGTTGGATTACAAAAACGAGACTCATCTATATACTGCCTTATAGACTCATTTCACATGTAAAGATGCACAGACTGAAAGTGAAGGGATGGAAAAAATTACCCCATGCAAATGAAAACCAAAAGAAGGCTGTAGTAGCTATATTTACATCAGACAAGATAGACTGTAAAACAGACTGTAATAGAGATAATTAATTACATAATAATAAAAGGGTCAATCCAACAAGAAGATATAATGTTTACAAATATTTATGCAGCCAAAATTGGAGCCCCGAAATATGTACAGCAAATATTAACAACCCTGAAAGGAGAACTAGATGAGAATTAGAATAACAACAGGGAACTTTAATACCCACCTGCATCAATGAATAAATTATCTTTACAGATAATCAATAGAGAAAAATTGGACTTAAATGATAAATTAATCAACATGGACATATTTACAGAACACTCATTCCAAAAGAAACAGAATATGCATCCTTCTCAGGTGCACATGGAAAATTTTTCAAGGTAGATCATATATTAGGCCACAAAACAAGTCTCAATAAATTTAAGATTAAGATATCAAGCATCTTTTCCAAACATAATGACATTAATTACATGAAAAAAAAACTGGAAAGTTCACAAATCTATGGAGACTAAACATCATACTACTGAACAACCAATAGATAAAAAAGAAATAAAAATACCTTGGTATAAATGATAATGGAAGTGTAGCATTCAAAGGAAGTTCATAATGATAAATGCCTACTTTAAGGAACAAGAAAAGTCAGCCCGGGCTGGTAGCACAGTGGATAAGGTGCCGGCCTGCAAACCCAAAAGTCGCAGTTCGATTCCCCAGCCAGGGCACATAACAAGGTTGCAAAACAGGTCTCCAGTCAGGTCTGTGGCTGGAGGCAGGTGAAAAGCAACCATACATTGATGTCTCTCTCCCTCTCTGCCTCTCTCTCTTCCCCTCTTTCTAAAAATAATTAAATAAAATCTTAAAAGTAAAAATAACAACAAGAAAAGTCAGAAATAAACAACCTAACTTTACACCTCAACTAACTACAAAAAGAAAACAAACAAAGCCCAAAGGTAGTAAAGAAGGAAAATAAAAATGTAAGCAAAAATAGGAGTCTAAAAAGACAATAGAAAAGATCAATGGAGAATTGGGGTAATACGGTGGAGGAGTAAATGGAGCTGCAACAATCTCCTCCCAGGTCCCATCTGGAATTACTTTTTTGGTGAAAAAGTCAGCTGGAATTACCAACAGAACACCAGCTGGAAAGAAGTCCTATAACCACAGACAAAATAGAAAAGGCCACTGCATTATAGTGTGACTGGTAGGAATTACAGAAACGTGAGAGGGTGGGCTGGGCCATCACTGGAGGCAGCAGCAGAAGGGACAAAGCAGGGAACTCCACCTGAAAAGAGTGGGATCTGGTCCTCCAGCTGGGTATCCCAGCTATAGCAACACAGCAGGAAGCAGAGCAGCATCCAGCTGAGAAGGTTGGAAAGCCATGGAGTTTGCTGGCCTGAGAGAGTGCTAGAGATAGAGAACTACTAGGAGGACCATAGCAAAAATACATTGGCACCCACCTACCTTGACTCCAGCAGAGGGAGGGGAAAGAGGACTGGAGACACGTGGGGAGAGTTTGTGGCACTGGCTTAGAGGAGAGAAGTGGGTAGGCGGCTGTGGGGATCCCAGTGCTAACTCATTGCTGACACCTCAGGCAGACTGGGCTGCACTAAGCTGCTTCCATAGGAGGGTCCTCATAGCCCTGCAATTTGCCCCTCCCAGTGGCTCCTGAGCCTGGTACCTGATCACAATTCCTTGATTTATATCTAAATAAACCTCTCCTGCCCTGCCATGTCTGAGCATAGATACAATAGTTGGCACCTAGAGAGATATTTCTCACACAGCAGTGCCTGGGCCTAGCGGCTAATCACAAACTCTCTGACATATAGCTGGACCAGACAGTCAGCCCCACACAGTGGTGTTCAAGCCTGGTGGCTGATCATGGATTGCTTTGCAACTGAGTCAGTCGTCCTCGCTCAGCAGAGCCTGGGCCTGATGGGTGATTACAAACTCTCTGACATACAGCTGGGTCAGTCAGTCAGCCAGCACAATGGCAACTGAGCCTGGTGGCTGATCGTGGATTCATTGGTTCTCAACTGAGTTGGATTGTCCCAACCACTGGCCTCTGGGCCTAATGGCTAATCACAAATTCATTGGATTACATTTGTACCTTGCTATCTAGCCAAGCACCTTCTGAGCCTGGTGGCTGAACAAAGATTTCATGGATTACAATTGGATATAGCAGCCTAGCCCAGTGGCACCTGAGCCTGGTGGCTGATCAAAGATTCATTGATTTACATCTGAATCTGTCCCACCAGGCTGCACCTGAGCTGGTGGCTAATCCATTGGATTGCAATTGAACCTCTCTTTCTAGGCCAACAGGGATTCGGTTTGGTAACTGATTTGTTGATTTACAAGGGAATCAATCTGTCACCCCAAGCTGCATCTGAGCCTGGTGGTGGATCACAGACAAATAGGATTACAGATAAATCAAACCTTCCAGCCTAGCAATTCCTTACCCTGGCAGCTGATCACAGTCTCATTGGATTACAACAAAACCTAAAAATGGGGGAAAAAAGAAATAGTCCAGCCCCAAAAAGAAAGGAGAATTCCCCAGAAAGATCACTAAATGAAACAGAGGCAAACAAGTTATCAGATATGGAATTCAAAATAATGAAGACACAGAAGTTCAATAAGCTTAGCCAGCTCAAAAAAAAAAAAAAAAAAATCCAAAAACAAACAAACAAAAAAACTACAAACAACTCCAGGGAAGTTACAAACAACTCCATGGGAACTACAAAACACTCCAGAGAAACTACAAGAAACTTACTGAGAACTACACCAGCATTAAAAAGGACATGGAAACTATCAGAAAGAACCAAGAGGAAATGAAAAACAAAATTTCTGAACTGAAGAATACCATAGAAGGAATCAACAGCAGGCTAGAAGAAGCAGAGAATCAGATGAGTGAGCTGGAGGATAACATAGAAAAATATTCCAGGACAGTGCAACAACAGAATGAACAAAGGCTGAACAATAATGAAGAAGTTTTAAGAGAGATTCAGGACAACATGAAACACAAAAATATCCATATCATAGAAGAAGGAGAAGAGAAACAAGAAATGGAAAACTTGTTCAAAAAAGTAATGATACCCTGGTTGGGAGCATAGTGGATGAGGCACCCGCCTGGGAATCCAAGGGTCCCTGGTTTGATTCCCCAGCCAGGGCGCATAACCAGGTTGCAAGCCAGGTCTCCAACAAGGTATGTGGCTGGAGACAGGTGAAAGGCAACCATACATTGATGTTTCTCACCGTCTCTTCCTCTCTCCCTTTTTTTCTCTCTGAAAATAATATATAAAAAAATCTTTAAAAAAAAGTAATGATAGAAAATTTCCCTATCATGATGAGTGAAAACATTACTCAAGTTCAGGAAGCGCAGAGGGTCCCAATGAGAATGAATCCAAACAGACACACTCCAAGAAACATAATTAAAATGGCAAATATCAACGATAAACAGAGAACCCTAAAAGCACCAAGGCAGAATAGCAAATAACATATAAGGGGGTTCTGATAAGTTTATCAAATGATTACTCAACAGAAACAACACAAGCCAGAAGGGAATAGACAAAAATATTCCAAATAACGAAAAACAAAGGCCTGCAACCAAGAATACTCTACTCAGCAAGGCTCTCATTCAAAATGGAAGGAGAAATAAGGACTTTTCCAGACAAAAGAAGACTAAAAGAATACATCTCTACCAAACCAGCATTGCAAGAAATGCTAAAGGGTCTGCTTTAAAAAAAATGAAGAAACAGAGAGAGACAGAGAGGAACACAGGTACAAAGGGAAAAAATGGCAATAAATAAATATCAATCAATAATAACCTTAAATGTAAATGGATTAAATGCACCAAGCAAAAGACGTTGGGTAGCTGAATGTATAAGAAAGCATGACCCACATATATGCTGTCTTCAAGAGACCCGCTTCAAAACAAAAAATCAACACAGAATGAAAGTGAAGGAATGGTAAAATATATATCAAGCAAATGGACATGAAAAAAAGGCTGGGGCAGCAATATTTATTTCAGACAAAATAGATTTTATGATGAAGTCCATCAAAAGAGACAAAGAAGGCCATTTCATAATAATTAAGAAAATGATCCATCAAGAAGATATAACTCTGGAAAACATATATGCACCCAACAAAGAAGCTCTGAAATATATAAGAAAAATCTTGGAGGACTTCAAGAAGGATATAGACAGCACCACACTTGTAGTAGGGGATTTTAATACCCCATTATCAACAATGGACAGATATTCCAAACAAACAAAAAAGGATATTGTGACATTGAACAACACTCTAGAGGAAATGGACCTAGCTGATACATATAGAACCTTTCACACCAAAGAAGCAAAATACACATTCTTTTCAAATGCACGTGGAACATTCTCTAAGATAGACCACATGGTAGGACACAAGACAAGCATCCACAAATATAGGAAAACGGAAATCATACCAAGCATATTCTCAGATCACAATGGCTTAAAACCAGGAACCAACCTCAAAGGAAAAAACCAAAAACACTCTAACTTATTGAGACTGAATAACACGCTTTTAAGTAATGAGTGGGTTAACAATAAGATCAAAGATGAAATCAGAAAGTTTCTGGAGACAAATGACAATGAATATACAACAGCCCAAAACCTATGGGACACAGAAAGCAGTTCTCAGAGGGAAATTCATAGCAATACAGGCCTACCTAAACAGGACAGAAGAAGCATATACAAACAACCTAACAATACAGCTGCAAGAACTAGAGAAGCAACAACAAACAAAGCCCAGAGCAGGTAGAACGAAGGAAATCATCAAAATCAGAGCAGAATTAAATAACTTAGAGACTCAAACCACAATTCAAGGAATCAAAAAAGTCCAGGAGCTGGTTCTTTGAAGAAATAATCAAAACTCACAAGTCTTTAACCAGACAAAGGATAGGAGTTCCCTGTTTCTTTCTGCTGTGCATTGTGTAAATGTACCAAAGTTTTTTGATCCAATTATCCACTGATGGGCACTTAGGCTGTTTCCAGCACTTGGCTATTATAAATAGTGTTGCTATGAACATAGGGGTACATAGGTTCTTATGAATTGGTCTTTCAAGGTTCTTTAAATATAGTCCTAGTAGTAGAATTGCTGGCTCAAAAGGCAGTTCCACTTTTAGTTTTTTGAGGAAACTCCATACTGTTTTCCATAGTGGCTGCACCAGTCTACATTCTCACCAACAGTGCACCTGGGTTCTCTTTCCCCAACATCCTCCCCAACACTTGTTTGTTAATTTGTTAATGATGTCCATTCTGACAGGTGTGAGTTGATATCTTATTGTGGTTTTAATTCGCATCTCTGATGGCTAGTGATGTTGAGCATTCTTTCACATGCCTTTGGGCCCTTTGTATATCTTCCTCAGAGAGTTGTCTGTTCAGGTTCTTTGCCCATTTTTAAATTGGGCTGTCTGTCTCCCTGGTGTTGAGTTGCATTAGTTCTTTATAGATTTTGGAGATCAAACTCTTGTCTGAGATATCGTTGGCAAATATGTTTTCCCATACAGTTGGTTCCCTTTGAATTTTGCTGGTGTTTTCTTTAGCTGAACAGAAACTTTCAGTTTGATATAGTTCCATTTGTTGATTTGTTCTATTATTTCCTTTGCCCTTGGAGAAGTATCAGTAAACATATTTCTGCATAGGATATCAAAAAGTTTCCTGCCTATATTTTCCTCTAGGACCTTTATGGTGGCACAGCTTATGTATAAATCCTTTGTCCATCTTGAGTTTATTCTGGTGTATGGTGTAAGTTGGTGGTCTAGTTTTATCTTTTTGCATGTTGCTGTCCTGTTCTCCCAACACCATTTGTTGAAGAGACTGTTTTTACTCCATTTGATGTTCCTTCCTCCTTTGTTGAATATTAATTAACCATAGAGTCCTGGGTTTCTCTCTGGGCTCTCTATTCTGTTCCATTTATCTATATGTGTATTTTTAAAAAATATTTTATTTATTATTTTTAGAGAGAAAGGAAGGGACAGAGGCAGAGAGGGAGAGAGACATCAATGTATGGTTGTCTTTCACCTGCCTCCAGCTACAGATTTGGCTGGAGACATGGCTTGCAACCTGGTTATGTGCCCTGACTGGGGAATCGAACCAGCTACCTTTGGATTCGCAGGCCAGCTCCTTACCCACTGTGCCACCAGCCAAGGCTTATATGTGTATTGTTTTACTGGTACCAGACTGTTTTGATTAAAGTAGCCTTATAGTATAGTTTGATTTCCTGTATTGTGATTCCACCTACCTTGGTCTTCTTTCTCAAGATTGTTGTGGCTATTCGTGAGTGTTTTTGGCTACATATAAATTTTTGAAGTATTTTTTCTATTTCTGTGAAGTCTGTCATTGGTATTTTAATTGGGATTGCATTGAATCTATAGTTTGCTTAGGGTAGTATGGACATTTTAATGATGTTAATTCTTCCCATCCATGAACATGGTATATGCTTCCATTTATTTGTATCTTCTTTCAATACTTTCTTCAGTGTTCCGTAGTTAAGCTTATTCCTAGGTACTTTATTTTTCTTGTTGCTATGGTAAATGGGATTTGTTTTCTATCTTCTGTCTCTGATATTCCATTATTGGTATACAAAAATGTTTTTGATTTCTGGATATTGACTTTATATCCAGCTATTCTGCTAAATTTCCTTATTAGGTCAGGTAAGTTTTTGGTGGAGTCTATTTGGATTAGTATATACACTATCATATCATGTGCAAATAATGACAGTTTGACTTCCTCCTTTCCAATTTGGATTCCTTTGGTTCCTTCTTTTTCTTCTCTTATAGCTATGGCTAGACCTTCCAGGATGATGTTGAACAGAAGTGGAGAAAGTGGACAGCCTTGTCTTGTTTCTGATCTTAGGGGGAAAGTTTTAGTTTTGCCAGTTGTGTATGAGGTTGGCTTTAAGTTTCTCACATATGGTCTTTATGAAATTGAGATATCCTCCCCCTATTCCCATTTTGCTGAGGGTTTTTATCATAGACAGTTGCTGTGCTTTATCAAATGCTTTTTCAGCATCTATTAACATGATCATATGGCTTTTGTCTTTCATTTTCTTGATGTGGTGTATTACAGTTATTGATTTGTGGATGTTGTACCATCCTTGCATCCCTGAGATGAAACCCACCTCATCATGGTGTATGATCTTTGTAACACCGAACCCAGTTGGCCAATATTTTGTTGAGAATCTTAGCATCTACGTTCATTATAGAGATATTGGCCTATAGTGTTCTTTCTTAATTGTGTCTTGACTTGGTTTTGGGATTAGAATAATATTGGCCTCATAGAAAGAGTTTGGGAGTATTCCCTCTTCCTGTATTTTTTGGTATAGGTTGAGAAGGATAGGAGTTAGTGCTTCTTTAAACGTTTGGTAGAATTCACCTGTGTATCTATCTGGTCCCAGGCTCTTGTGCCATGTGAGATTTTGGATTACTTCTTCAATTTCACAAGTTGTTATTGGCTTAGTCAGAATTTCTGCTTCTTCTGTATTCAGTTTTGGTAGATTATACATTTTCAGAAATGTGTCCATTTCATCCAGATTTTATTTATTTATTTATTTTGTCATATAGTTGTTCGTAGTAATTTCTTACAATCCTTTGTATTTCCGAAGCATCGGTTGTGATTTTTTCTCTGTTGTTCCTGATTCCGTTTATTTGGGTCCTCTCTCTCTTTTTCTTGATGAGACTCTATAAAAGCTTATCAATTTTGTTTATTTTTTTCAAAGAATCAGCTCCTGGACTTGTTGATTCTTCCAATTGTAGTTTGAGTCTGTAAGTTGTTTAGTTCTGCTCTGATCTTGATGATTTCCTTCCTTCTACTTGCTCTGGGCTCCTCTAGTTCTTGCAGCTTTATGGTTAGATTGTTTCTATAAACTCCTTGTGACCTTTTTAGGTAAGCCTGTATTACTATATTTTTCCCCTCTGAGGACTGCCTTTGCTATGTCCCATAGGTTTTGGACTGTTGTATATTCATTGTCATTTGCTTCCAGAAACTTTTTGATTTCTTCTTTGATCTTATTGTTAACCCATTCCTTACTTAAAAGCATGTTATTCAATCTCCAAGAGTTAGAGTGTTTTTGCTTTTTCCCTTGAGATCGGTGTCTAGTTTCAGTCCATTGTGATCTGAGAAGATGTTTGGTATGATTTCAATTTTCTTGTATTTGTGGATGCTTTTCTTGTGACCTACCATGTGGTCTATCTTAGAGAATGTTCCATGTGCATTTGAAAAAAAATGTGTATATTGCTTCTTTGGGGTAAAATGTTCTCTATACATCAGTTAGGTCCATTTTCACTAGAGTATTGCTCAATGCCACAACATCTTTAGTGATTTTTTGTTTGGAAGATCTGTCCATTGTTGATAGTGGGGTGTTAAAATCCCCTACTATTAGTGTGTTGCTGTCTATATCCTTCTTGAAGTCCTCCAAGGTTTTCCTTATATATTCCAGAGCTCCTATGTTGGGTGCATATATGTTTACCTGAGTTATTTCTTCCTGATGGATTGTTCCCTTAAATATTATGAAATGTCCTTCTTTATCTCTTTTTATGGCCTTCATTGTCAAATCTATTTTGTCTGAAATAAGTATTGCTACTCCAGCCTTTTTTTTCGTGTCCATTTGCTTGATACATATATATTTTTTTATCCCTTCACTTTCAATCTGTGTCAATCTTTTGTTCTGAGGTGGGTCTCTTGAAGACAGTATATATGTGGGTCATGTTTTCTTATCCATTTAGCTACTCTATGTCTTTTTTTAAAATTAATTTTATTGTTGTTGTGTTACATCCATCCCCTTTTTGCTGTCCTCTGTCCCCCTCCCCACCCACCCATTCCCCCCAAAGTTACTCTATGTCTTTTGATTAGCACATTTAATCCATTTACATTTAAGGTTATTATTGATTAATACTTACTTATTGCCATTTTCTCACTCTTTACCTGTGTTCCTCTTTTTCTCTCTCTGTTTCTTCATTTTGATTCATTTTAAATAGCAGACCCTTTAGCATTTCTTCTGATGCAGGTTTGGTAGAGATGCATTCTTTTAGTCTTATGTTGTCTAGGAAACTCCTTATTTCTCCCTCCATTTTGAATGAGAGCCTTGTGGGTAGAATATTCTTGGTTGCAGGCCTTTGTTTACCATTACTTGATTTTTTTTTTTTTTTTTTTTTTGCCATTCCCTTCCTGCTTGAATTGTTTCTGTTGAATAATCAATTGATAGCCTTATTGGAGCCCCCTTATATATTATTTGCTGTTTCTCTCTTGGTGCTTTTAGGATTCTTTCTTTGTGTCTGAAATTATCCATTTTAATTATAATGTGTCTTGGGGTTGGTCTGTTTGGGTTGATCTTCATGGGGACCCTCTGTGCTTCACGAAGTTGAGTAATGTTTTAACTCATCATGTTAGGGAAATTTTCTATCATTACTTTCTTTGAACAGATTTTCTATTCCTCTTTTTCTCTTCCTCTTCTGGTATTCCTATGATACGATGTTATTGTGTTTTATGTTGTCCTGCAGCTCTCTTAAAACCTCCTCATTCTTGTTCAGCCTTTTTTCATTCTGTTGTACTGTGTTGGAATAGTTTTCTACATGTCCTTCAACTTGCTGATCCTGTCCTCAGCTTCCTCTAGCCTAATATTGATTCCTTCTACTGTATTATTCAATTCAGAAGTTGTATTCTTCATTTCCTCCTGGCTCTTACTGATAGTTTCTAAGTCCTTTTTGATGCTGGTGTAGCTCTCAGTAAGTTCCTTGTAGCTTCTCTGGAGTTCTTTGTAGTTCCTCTGGAGTTGTTTATAGTTTTCTTTGATGTGGCTAAGCTCATTGAGCTTCTCTATCATCATTATTTTGAATTCCATATTAATAGTTTTTTGCCTCTGTTTCATTTAGTGATCTTTCTGGGGATTCTTTCCTTTTGGTGATGGACTGATTCTTTTCTTCCCCACTTTGGGTGTCTGTTGTTACTTGTTTTTATCTTGGATTAATCTGCTTTCCTTCCCTGCCTTCATGGAGCACCCTTCTGTGTTAAGAGATTTGTGGAGTTCAGTGTTGCAGTCTCCTAGATTTTCTCCACTTGTTGCTCTTGGCATGGCCTTTATGTCATTAACTTGGGCTGTCTGGTTGTATTTTGGATAGGTTGTATGTGTTGCTCCTTTCCTTCCAGTTGGCTGATTGAGAGACAATCCTTCTGTCCTTTTTCATACACAGTTTTTGAGCTTCTCCTAAAACAGAACCACCAGTCCAGGCAAAATAACCAGATCTTCAGAGATATCTTTTTGCTTTAATCCCCCTTTTCACTACTTATGAACCTAGCTATATACCCATACCCTCCAAGGTAACCCCCACTTTTAATCACACCCTCAGCTGCAACTGAGCCATTCTTAATAGGGATGTAGATATAAGACTATAGTACCAGGGGGAAAATGATTAAGTTGACTAAAGTATAGATAATTTTGAAGGGTGCAAAGGAGTAGCAAAGATGGTGCAGATACTAGAGAGAAAGCCAACTTCTCTATTTTATGGAAATGAGGAGGGGGAGAATCAAAATGCCTCAAGTGCAAGTGAACGGTATATATATATCTACCTCCCTGTCCACCCTTAATGAGCCCTGATTGGTCCAGGTGGAGCCAGAACCTGTGTGCTTTTAGCAGAAAAAAGGAATGTGTAGTCCCTAGTAGCATACCCACACAAAAAATGAAAGAAAGAAAGAAAGAAGGAAAAGAAAAGAAAAGAAAAGAAAGAAAGGGTATAAGTGGCTGGGGAGGGGAGGAATACTTACATTGAAGACTGGGAATGAGTTATAGCAGAAGAATGAGTAGACTTTAAAACAAGAGTAGGAGAGGAGTCTTGGGTATTTAGGTGGATTGAGATAGGGGAGGAGTAAAAATATGTGAGTTAGGATACACTATGGTATAAACAGTATTTACTTAAAATGCACTAATTGTGAGGGTTGGAAGTAACTTTTGAAAAGGATATGTTAGGGATTAATAGTTCATGTAGCTCTTGGTGTAACTCAGGTGCTTGAGATTAGCAGTGATCCATTTCCTGAGTCTGCCTTGTTTTCTTGTTGCACCAGCTGCAAGTTTCTGGTGTGCAGTTTCGAGTTTTTGTGGGAGCCTGTGCACTTGTGTGGGTGTGTGGAGTTAGGTCTACCCCCTTCAGGGGCTCTGAGCTGCCCTCTCCCTGGTAGGTGCAGCAGCACAGTTTTCGGCCCTCTCACCACTCTGGCTGGTATACTTTTCCACTCCCTCGCTCCCCTGCTCCTGATCCCTACAGGGTCTCCTTCTCTGCCTCAGGCCCAGGGAGGTGCTTGTCTCTCTCAGTCTCTTGAGCGAGGCTCTCACACAGTCCCTCCCTGCAGGGGTTCAATTCCTCATTCCCTCCCAGTTTGCACTCACTGTCCACACTTCACTGCTCAGATTTCTAGTTGCCAGGGAGCCTGGAGCTGTCTTCAGTTAGAGACACCCCTCTGGGTAGAGCTGCCACTGCCCAGAGTCGACCTTGGCCCACCAGCCAGTTTAGGACTGTCTCACCTGCTCTCCTGTAGGTCTCTGCAGCCTCTGGGCTGTGCTCCCCTGAGTCCAGATGCTTACAGCTCCAATTCTTAGGGACTTGCAGACATTTCGTGCTCCTTATCTTAACCTCCATCTGCTCTGGCATTCAAGAATTCCATCTTTCCAACCTCTAGAGTTTATTTTTAATTTCAAAATTTGAAGAAATGTATCTTATATAAGCTATTTTTTTTAAAAAAGATTTTATTTATAATTTTCAGAGAGGGTAGGGGAGAGAGACAGAGAGGGAGAGAGACATCAATGTATGGTTGCCTTTCACCTGCCTCCAGCTACAGAGCTGGTTGAAGACCTGGCCTGCAATCTGATTCTGTGCCCTGTCTGGGAATCTAACCAGTGAGCTTTGGGTTTGCAGCCCAGCACTTATCCACTGTGCCACCAGCTAGGGCTTAACTATTCATTGTATAAGAAGGAATGCACCCAATACAGAGCACTTTCGTGAATCATTGGTCTCTGCTGTCACACATGAGAAAGTTTTTTAGATTACATATAAAGCATTGTTCTGTAACATTCTAGTCATGTTTGTATGCCCACAGGGAAGCACTGCATTTTTATAAACAACATTTCTTAACATACGAAACACAGAAATTGCTTTAAGAAGGACGTAACCACAAAATTAGAAAAACTTTTTTATTTGAAAAAATAAAGGTCTCAAAAATGTCAATTTCAACTTTCCCTTAGTACAAACGTTTGATATACTGGAAAAAACTTGAATTTCTATGCCATTTTTATTTGATTAACATGGTACATATTCTGAGAAGTCTTCATCTGATATGTAATTTGAATGAATTATGATGCTAATTAGTGTAGAAATCATAAGATTTAGTACACTAATGAATTCTTATATGCTGTTTCTTAAATACTTAAGTACAGAATATTATTTTTACTTTAATCCCTCAGTTTTCCTAGTGAGGCAGGAGATAGAGCAGGAAACCTTGAGACACTGCAGCTGTCATCATTCAGTATCCTGATTTCTGAGAAGTGCCTGTGACACCTGATAATAATTAACAATGTGGTTTCCTCCCGAATTAGGCAATCAAGGAAGATTGTGGGAAATCGCATGTTTAGAAGCTTAAGTAAAAAAACACTATACATCCTGTGCTCTTCAGTAGAGGAGACCATTCTTTTGCCAGAGATGGCCTGCTTCCATTTCTTGGGAAGTATATTTTCCTTAATAAATTTCCCACTTGCTTTATATACTTTATATACTTTATAAGATCTGTGTGGTCAGTCCAATCCTTTGGTCCGACAACCACCAAGAGCCTGGATGAACCCCGTCTCCATCTGTAACACTAGGACTCAGATTATTTGAAATCTATTTCTTCGGTTACCTATGCTATATATTTTTTTACTATTTGCTAACTTCTTTCTTAATACATTTTGCATATCAAATGTTAAATAATTACCAGGTAAAATTTTTGGAAAACACAAGGTCAAATCAAAATTTTCAGCTTGCATTCCCTAACTCAATTATCAGCCTTGTTAGTTAGGTCTCCTCTCTTTTATTCATTAGATAATTATGTTATTCAACAAATATTGATTCCTAATATGGTAGCATTCAGCATACAGAAGAAAAAAGACATCAGAGGCCCCTGACCTAATGAACCTATTGCTTATTAGAGGAAATGGACATCTAACTAATAAGTTTAAGGATGTTGAGTGCAAGTAAACAGGGAAACATAGGTTTTATAGAAGTCCAGCCTAGCCTGGGTTTCATGGCCCAGGAGAAGGATGGAAACAATCAGATGGTAGAAGCATAAGCATTGTCCAACCAATCCTTGATCTTAATTTTCAAACATCATTTTCTTGGCTGGGAAACACACTTGTATAATTTTATAAAATGATGGTATCCTGGATGCTGGGCCTGAGTAGATTAATAACTTAAGTTCATAGAGCAAAAATCATCCTGATTTATATATAATTACAGCACATTTAGTGCAGCCTGGTAATGAAACTTTATATACAGTTATACCAAATATCTTGGGTCTAGAAATAGTTGTGGGTCTCCAAACAAATCATTTCTAATTTTTATGTGGTAAATGTAATGACAACTTGAGAACTCACTTCTAAATGAATAATGTCAGAAGATGTATCAGTTTTTCTAATTTCTACTCTTTTTTTTCACTTGGCAGATAAACATTTTCAGTGGAGAAGATGAAATCAGTGCAGACAAGGCTGCTTTTATTTAAACTAGTGATTGGCAAACAAAGTCGAGGTTTAAAAGATCTGGCTATAGCCTGACTGATTTAAAGGAATAGCTAGCTATCTAGAACTTGGAGGACTTACTTTTAAACTATTTTTTAAATATGAAATCACTGTATGACAAGGCTTGATAATTTCCATTTAATCAGTATCAAGATATGTAAACCTTTAGCACTGTTCCACTTTACAATGAAACTCTTCATGTGACCCCTGCATAATGAGGAAAATTCTATAAAACTTTACATTTTAATGAACTAATATGAATAGCTAGATCTCTTATACATAAGAAATCACTTTGAAATGTATTTTAAAAACCTTGATTTACCAAATTGCAGTACAGCTCATTTTCTGCTCTATTTACTAAGGTTCTGTGAAACAATAATAAGTTGGGATGGATTTTTACTGGATTTCAAGTTGACCCCTTCTAAATCAAGGACATCACTTCTAAATCACTCTCTCCTTGTATAGTAATTTTTATGTGAGATAATTTAAAGCTTTTAGTTAACTAAAATTGATGTGTGTGTTTAAGTTATATTTGTGATTAGGGGACAGTGACAGGGATTAAAAGAGTGTGCCTTAATAAAAAATACAGATTAATTACCTTGCTATAATAAAAGAAAGTTAGAGCTGTCTGTGCCAGAGAGAAAATGTCTGAAATTGCAAGTAAGAAACTGAGACTTAGAGAGGGCATACTATGATATGGGAAAGGAATGTAAGTTAAATCCAAACCTAGGCTTTATTATGTATTTATCTATATATTCCACAAGCATTTATTTATTGAGGGTCTCTTTTGTTCTAAGCACTCTTCATGGAACCTAAAGAACAAAGATGAACATCTGTTACAGGGCTTAGCTTCTTGCCCGGTACTCTATTGCTTCCAGGCATCCCCGTTTCAACCCTCTGCCTTCTTTATAAAACATCATAAATACCCTGGACAAGTACAGAAAAAAAAAAAAGAAAATCTGCAATATTAATTTGGAAAATCTGTAAAATAAAATTAAAAGGACAAACAAACAAAATAGGGAGCCAATCAGAAGTTAATTGAAGAAATACCAATATTTGAATACTTGAATACTACGAATTCCAGGACAGAGCATACAAAGACTACAAGGAGGAATCAGGGAAATGGGTTTCTGATTCTTCAGGACCTTTCTTAAATTGAGATACTGGTCTGAAAGCCACTATTTCCTTACCTTCTAAACATAAAAGCAAGTCAAAAAAAAAAAAAAAAAAAGGAAGTATTAAGAAATAATCTCTTTTCTCCCTCATTCATGTTAATTCTCTTCTACTTAAAATTACTCCCTAGAAGTGATTTTTATATTTCTTAGATTTTTGTGCTTACTTACAAGTGTAGAGCAAACTGTTTCTTCTAGCTAGCATACATTTTCTATTTGAACGATTATTTATTTTCTTATGTTACTCAAGGGTTTATCTATTCTCCTGAATAGGCTTTTTTCTTGTGTATATGAGCATCATTGGAAGAAAATTCTACTACTAATAATGGTAGCCTTGTCATTAAGTTACAAAAACGTTATTTCTACAATTTTTCAATAGTGTGTTGGTTCTATGAGGGTGTAATTTTAAGATGTAGCTATACTGTTTTTCTACTCTCAAAACTATAAATTGAAATTGACCAGTAATGTATGTTGCTGACTTTTCAAAATCCATGTACATATTAACACTTGTTATTGTATGTAACTTCGGTCAGAAAAGCATACTGTGAAATGTTGCTTTCATTGAAATTCCCACCACTATCTCAGTAAGTACAGTTTCATGATTTAACTTCTTTATTGCCCTCTGCTGGTGGGCTCTTTGAACTACATATTTAGAGGGCTGATGGTGTATTTTCAGGGAGCTAAGTAGATACTCAATTTCTCAGTGCAGACCAAGGAGTAGATGATGGAAAACACTGAGGTTTATTGAAATGACTAAGGAGGCCAATAATTTGACTGTTAGAGTTTTCAAAGACATGATCTGTTTATTCTCCTTTTTGTCAAACAATTATATTTCATAAAAAAGGATATAACTCCTTGTTTTCTTTGGAATAAAATAACAATAATTCAAGGACTTCTTAATTTGTTCAAAATACCTTCTTTGAAAAATAAGGTAGTGGTTGGACTTTCTAAAAGAATCTTTTAAAATTAAAACTCTACAAATAATTTCAAATTTTAATTTATTAACAATTTCAACTTAAAGTATCTATATCTATGTTGACTTAAAGGTTGTACACTGTGGGTTCAGATGACACCCCAATTCATATGGTCTTTCTCCTCTCAATGCATAAAATACAGACTGAGGGCCTAACATCAATTGGGGAGCAATATGCACAATTGTGATACTGGTAAATCTTGATCTTGACTGAGAAGAAGGCATTGCCACCAGTATGTTGATGTATTTTCCTAGAGCATGTGGAAGATGGTGGGCAGAGAGAGGTCAGTTTGTCTCTGTGCTCCCCAATTTTCTCTGTCAGTTGTCAGCTTCCAGTATTAGAAATATCTTCCTAGCACCCAATTATATAGAAAAATCAAGGAGGACTACAAGAAGGATATAGACAACAACACACTCATAGTAGGCAATTTTAACACCCCACCATCAACAATGGACAGATCTTCCAAGCAAATAAACACCAAGGATATTACAGCATTGAACAACACTCTAGATGAAATGGACTTAATTGATATATACAAGGTGCATGTGATCACTTGGTAATAACTTTGCATCTCCTTATTTCACATGCTTCTTATTAATTTTGAAAAACTATGTTTCTAAGGTTATGATTTAACATCATTGTTTCAGATATAAAGTGTTAAATTCTGAGAGCCATCGTCATATTGAAGAATATGATGTTAGAGCAATCATAATTTCTGGATTGCATGCAGGGAGAACTGCTAAGGAAATTGAGGACTTCAATACCATTCCTTTATGTACAGTTTACAATGTGAAGAAGGTGTATGATGCTGATCCTAATGTCACCACACCAATAAGGAAAATGTATAAGGTAAGCAAGGATCGCACAAGTCCAGCTATTGTACACAGAATTCAGGAGATCATCAATGAAAATCAAAGATGCTTACCTTGACATCTTGAGAGAAGTAGTTGTGCTATGGATGAAGCAAGTTGCAAATGGACATCATTTTATCTTCCAACAAGATGGTGCACCAGCACATAACGCAAAAAAGGTACAAGAATTTCTCAGTGTCAATGTTCCTGAATTCTGGTCAAAGGAAATCTGGTTGCCTAGTTCACCACATGCAAATCCTTTAGATTATTATATATGGAGCATGTGTGAGAGAGAAGTTAATAAACAACTTCATTCCAATAAAGAGGTTGTTAAAACTAAGATTGGCCCTGGCTGGTGACACAGTGGTCTGTGAACTCAAAGGTTGCTGGTTCAATTCCCAGCTAGACATAACCAGGTTGCAAGCCAGGTCTCCAGCCAGGTCCGTAGCTAGAGATAGGTGAAAGGCAACCGTAAAATTGATCTCTCTCTCTCTCTCTCTCTGCCTCTTTCCCTTCCCTTCTCTCTGAAAATAATAAATAAAATCTTTAAAAAGAAAAGCTAAGATTGAAAACATGATTATGTCCATGGATAAAGAAAAGTTAATTAAAGCATGACCAAGATTCCAAAGTTGAATTGAGTCTATTATTGCATCAAATGAAGACGTTTTTGTATAATTTAAAAAGTAATGACTATGTTTATGTATTTACATATAAGAATAAATTTATTTCAAAATACAATACTTTATAGTATGTTAGTTTGCTAAAATTTTGCCACTTTATTACCCATGCCCTGTGTGTAGAAATTTCACCCCAAGAAAACAAAATACAATTTCTTTTCAAATGCACAGGGGACTCACTCAAAGATAGGCCACATGGTAGGACACAAAACAAGCATCCACAAATTCAAAAAAAATTGAAATTACATCAAGCATCTTCTCAGATCACAATGGCTTGAAGCTAGAAACCAAACACAAGGATAAAACCCCAAAACATTCAAATGCATGGAGGCTGAATCACATGCTATTGAATAATAATTGGGTTACCAATGAGGTCAAGGAAGAAATCAAAAAGTTTCTGGAAACAAATGAAAATGAAAACACAATAGCCCAAAACCTATGGAACACAGCAAAGGCAATCTTGAGAGGGAAATTTATAGCAACCTAACTAAAAATGTTTGAAGAACCTCACATAAGCAACCTAACTACAAAACTACAAGAACTGTAGGAACAACAACAAACAAAACCCTAAGCAAGTAGAAGGAAGGAAATAACCAGTATAAGAGCAGAATTAAATGACACAGAGACAAAAAAAAAAAAAAATCAAATGATCAATAAATCCAGGAGCTGGTTCTTTGAAAAGAAACAAAATTGAAAAGCCATTATCCAGACTCATCAAGAAAAATAAGAAAGGAACCAAATAAATAAAATCAGAAACAAAAAGGGAGAAATCACAACTGATACCAAAGAAATACAAAGGATTGTAAGAAATTACTATGGACAGCTATATGACAATAAATTTGACAACTGAGTGAAACAGACAAATTTCTGGAAACATATAATCTTCTAAAACTGAATCAAGTCTGAATAGACCAATAACAACTAGCAAAATTGTAGCAGTAATCAAAAAACCTCCCAGCACATAAAGGCTCCAGAGGAGATGGCTACATGGGTGAATTTTATCAAACATTTAGGGAAGAATTAACTCTTATTCTTTTCAACCTATTCCAAAAACTCCAAGGCTCCCAAAACTCCCAAACTCTTTCTACAAAGGCAGTATTGTGCTAATTCCAAAATCAGGTCAAGACACGCAAAGAAAAAAACAATAGGCCAATATCGCTGATGAACCTAAATGTCAAAATCTTCAACAAAATATTAGCAAATTAGATCCGCAATATATTAAAAAGATAATATACCATGATCAAGTGGGATTCATCCCAGAGATGCAAGGATGATACAATATTTGCAAATCAGTAAACATAATACACCACATAAACAAACTGAAAAAATAAAAACCATATGATCATATCAATAGATGCCAAAAAAGCATTTGACGAAGTACAGCAAGATGGGAATAGAAGGAACATACATCAACATAATAAAGGGCATATATGAGAAAACTGAAGTTAACATCATATTCAATGGGCAAAAACTGAAATCCTTTCCCTTAAAATCAGGAATAAGGCAATGGTGTACACTCCCTCCACTTCTATTCAACATAGTTTTAGAAGTTTTAGTCACAGCAATCAGATAAGAAAAAGGAATCAAAGGCATTCAAATTGGAAAGAAGGAAGTAAAACTGTCATTATTTGCAGATGACATGATACTGTACATAGAAAACCCTACAGACTCCACCAAAAGACTATTCAACCTAATAAGTAAATTAAGCAAAATAGCAGGATACATAGTCAATATCCAGAAATTGAATACATATTTATATGCCAACAGTGACACAACAAAGAAACTAGGAAACAAATCCCATGTACTATAGCAAAAAGAAAAATAAAGTACCTAGAAATAAATTTAACCAAGGAAGTAAAGGACTTGTAATCAGAGAACTACAGAACACTGAAGAAAGAAATTAAGGGAGATACAAATAAATGGAAGCATATACCATGTTCATGGATGGGAAGAATTAACATCATTAAAATGTCCATACTACCCAAAGCCATCTATAGATTCAAAGCAATCCCTATTAAAATACCAAAGCCATAATTCTCTTACCTAGAACAAATTCTTTAAAAATTTATATGGAGCCAAAAATGACTCCAAATAAGTGTAGACTTCTTGAGAAAGAAGAACAAAGTAGGAGGCATTACAATACTAGATATCAAGCTATACTACAAAGCCATTGCAATCAAAAACAGCCTGGTACTGGCACAAGAACAGACAAACAGGTCAGTGGAACAGAATAGAGAGCCCCAAAATAAATCCAGAACTCTGTGGGCAACTAATATTCCACAAAGGGAGAAGGAATATAAAACAGAGTGCAAATAGCCTCTTCAACATGTGGTGTTAGGAGTTGAATAGGTACATGCAAATGACTGAAACTAGACCACCAACTTACAAAATGGATAAAAGACTTAAACATAAGCCATGCTATGCTTAAAGTCCTAGAGGAAAATATAGGTAAAAATAAATTGCAGACATCCCAGACAGCAATGTTTTCACTGATATCACACCCAGGGCAAGGGAAATAAAGGAACAAATAAACAAATGGGACAACATCAAACTGAAAATCTTCTGCTCAGCTGAAGAAAATATCAGCAAAATGAAAAGGGAACCAACCATATGGCAAAAATATTTGCCAATGACACCTCAGATAAGTGTTTGATCTCCAAAATACATAAATAACTTATAGGACTCAACACAAGGGAGGCAGACAGCCCAATTAAAAAATGAGCAAAGGACCTGAACAGACACTTCTCCAAGGAGGACATACAAAGGGCCCCTAGGCATATGAAAGAATGCTCAACATCACTAGCCATCAGAGAGATGCAAATTAAAACCACAATAAGATACCACCTCACACCTGTCAGAATGGCCATCATCAACAAATTAACAAACAAGTACTGGTGAGGATGTGGAGAAAAGGGAACCCTCATGCATTGCTGGTAGGAATGTAGATTGGTGCAGCCACCATGGAATGGAAAACAGTATGGAATTCCCTCAAAAATCTAAAAGTAGAACTGCCTTATGATCCAGCAATTCCACTGCTAGGACTATACCAAATGAATCCTGAAACACCAATTCAGAAGAACCTATGCAACCCTATGTTCATAGCAGCACTATTTACAATAGCCAAGTGCTGGAAACAACCTAAGTGCCCTTCAGTGGATGATTGGATCAAAATCCTTGGTACCTTTACACAATGGAATTCTATGCAGCAGAAGGAAAGAAGGAACTCCTACCATTTACCATGGCATGGAAGGAACTGGAGAGTATCATACTTAATGAAATAAGCCAGGCAGCAAAAGACAAATACCATATGATCTCACTTAATACAGGAGACTAATAGAAGAGCAGAATGAAACCAAAGACATGGAAGGAAACAAAAAAAAAAAAAAAAAAAAAAAGAGGAGGGGCAGATGACAATGACTAGGGGGGATGGAGAGGGGGAGGAAAATAGGGCAAGGGTTTTAGTTGAGGAGCTAATCTGAAAAACCCAGGAACATAGACAATGAGGTGGAAGTTGACTGTGAGAGAGGGGACGGCAAGGGTGGGGCAGGGGAGAACAGGGGAAATAAAGAAACAATTGTAATACAACAACAATAAAAAATAGCCATTGGAAGAAAAAAAAAAAAAAAGAAATACCTTCTTTTGTTGGAAAGGGTTTTGAGCTGTTAAACATTTTCTATTGAAATTGAAGTATTTTCTTTCTTTTCTTTTTTTTCTTTCCTTTTTTTTTTTTTTAAATCAGTGTATGGTTGCCTTTTCACCTGCCTCCAGCCTCGGACCTGGCTGGAGACCTGGCTTGCAACCTGGTTATGTGCCCTGACTGGGAATCCAACCAGAGACTTTTGGGTTCGCAGGCCAGCACCTTATCCACTGTGCTACCAGCCAGGGCCAAAATTAAAGTATTTTCAATGTCTGTAAAATATAGGACATATGCTTCCTTAGTATAAGCTGAATTTCAACGTAGCACACTGGACACTATCTATGTATGCATGTATGTGTGCATGCATATATGTGCAGTCCAACTAAGGCTATAAAAGACTCTTGGCAGAAAGGAGCAATGGTGTACAAAAGGAGAAAGAGTATAAAAGACAAACTTCTCTTTAATTTACCCCTTTGCCTGGGGTTATCTTATTTTCTACCATCCTTTGCAGATCTACTTACTAAATGCCCAGTGTCCCTAGTTATCTCTGTAAGTCTTACAAACCCATGAATATCTCATGTGCAGGGGATGGAACCTTGTAATTTTGCCCATGTGGTTTTCTTTTCCCTCAGAGTTTTTCTCTGAGCTATAGAGTGGAATAAATGCTTTGGGGAAAATCTATTTATTTATTAAATACAGGGTGGAGCAAAAGTAGGTTTACAGTTGCTTATATGAAAAATAATACAATGCTTAATAAATAATAAATAATATAAGAATAAATTCTGTGTCTTGTGTATTCATAACTGTAAACCTCCTTTTGCCTCACCCTGTGGAAACCACTCTTAACTGTTTTAACAAACAAACAGTATTTTTGAGTCAACTGTACAACGCCTCCAGCTTCCACATAACAAAGATTCTTTGGGATTGGTAAGTCCTTTATTATCTCCTTGAATCTCAAAAGCTATTGAGCAATTCACAAACCAACCTTATAGATACAAAATGTGGGAAGAGGTATCCTGGGTTTGGTCATAGTCTGCCTATTCCCTTACAGACACTGAACAGTTCTTATGCTAAAGTCAAAAGAGAGAACAAAACTGGAATAAAGTCTATGTTTGCAGTCCATGTCTAATTTTTATCCTCCTTTGGCACTGGGCGGGTAACTAACTATTCATGTTTTTCTTGATAAATATTAAAAGTCTCAAAGATGCTTCATTTATAGCAGTCATACAATTTCCACTTTTCTTTTTTGGTGTAGAGGTTAATGGTGATAGATGGTTAGGACACTCCTGGTCCTTATCCCTGTTCATTTTGCTGATTTGCATATTTCAGAAAGAAGCACTTAGAGAGGAAAATTTGGTAAGAAGAGCAGAAGTTTAATAAAAGCATTTGTGCCAATGTTATTTATTGATTTTTAGCATCTAACATAGAAAAACTGCCTAAAAGCTGCCCAGAATCTGCCACAAGACTCATAGATGTGCTGACCCACCTCATCCTCTCAGAGGGGATATAGTGGCCCAGCCAGGTTGGTTTAGCCCCACATTCTCTACCTGTCTGGGTGCCACTCAGGGCAGTGCTTTCCTTCACTAGCCTCACCCTGTAGCACTGTTTTTGCAAACTTTACAGACACATAACTGACATATGACGTGCAATTTTAGATACAGTGAGATGACTTAATGCATGTATACATTGCTAAATGATGAACAAAATGTAGGTAACACAGCTGTCACCTCATGTAATTACCTTTTCTGTGTACATAATGAGAACATTTGAATACTATCTTAATAACATTCAGTTATACAATACATGTGTATTGTTAACTAAAGTCAACATGTTATGCACTAGCTCCTCAGAACTTACCCTACTTATACTGGAAGTTTGTGTATTTTGACCAACATCTCGCCATTTCCTCTATCCTTTAGCCTCCAGCAGCTGCTATTATACTCCATTTCTTTGAGTTTATCTTACATGAGATATTATACACAAGTCTTTTACAATTGGCTAAAAAACAATAGACTGACCCTAGCTGGTAGCACAGTGGATAAGGCGCTGGCCTGCGAACCTGGAGGTTGCTGGTTCTATTCCCCAGTTAAGGCACATAACCATGTTGCAAGCCCGGTCTCCAACCAGGTCCATGGCTGGAGGCAGGTGAAAGACAACCATACATTGATGTTTCTTTCCCCCTCTCTCCTTTCTTCTCTCTCTGGAAATAATAAATAAAATCTTAAAAAACAAAAAACAAAAAACAAGAAAACACAGTAGATAAAAACTGGCTGTGGTTACCATGGAGAAAACTTTCTGATAGTAGGGTAAATGCTGTCTGTATGTTAGGTTACTCCCCACAGGCAGAAGGCGGTATTTTGGGAGTAGCTGCTTTGAATGTGCATCAAATAATTGATTCATATATGGCTAAGACAGAGTGTATTCATGTGTTTTAGGCATCACACCATAGATATAAAGCAGGATGAATGGGAAAGGAGGCCTTTGAAGGCAATCATTATAACTCAATTTTTATTCTTCTATGGAAAGGAGAATATACAATCTTATCTTCAGAATCTAGAATCATACATTGACATCTAGCAGCCTCCGTAGGATGCAATTGCTGCAGAAAAATTATGAGCAGAAAGCAGAGAAGAAAGAAGTTTCATTTAGTATAGGAATAAATAGCTCTCAAAAGCTTCCTAAAAATGAGCCTAATTTTCAATATTAATTAAAATGTTAATAATTAACATTTATAAGCCTTGAGTCTTAAGAAAAAATAAAACTATCCTTTGCTATCTTTCAGAAAGTGATAGGTAACTAGATTTGAGGAACTTGAATAAATATAAAGTTAATACACTTAAAATTTGACCTAATATTTTATTTTATTTTTTATTTTTTAAAGATTTTATTTCATTATTTTCAGAAAGAGGGGAAGGGGGAGAGGCAGAGAGGGAGAGAGACATCAATGTATGGTTGCTTTTCACCTGCCTCCAGCCACAGACCTGACTGGAGACCTGGTTTGCAACCTTGTTATGTGCCCTGGCTGGGGAATCGAACCTGCAACCTTTGGGTTCGCAGGCCGGCGCCTTATCCACTGTGCTACCAGCCAGGGCTTTGACCTAATATTTTAAAAATTCTTTTTTACAGACTATTATTTTGATGAAATAAAGGGAAAATAAAGTGCTACGGGGAAAAAAGGATGTGAATTATACAAATTTGACCTTTTTTCCCTTGTTTTACCTAAATATATATTTCCAAGCCTGAAGAAGTAGTAAAATTGTGTATCTAAGTTCAAATGAAAGGTAGACACTTTTCACATATATACATGCAATTTTGATGTCCACAGAGTTATTCAAATTGCTAACAAGTTTGCTTTCTTAAGCTGGGACCCCTTCTGAACAAAGCCCTTAAAGAAACTAACCACTGTGTATACCAGCTTGTTTGTTCTGTAACTTCACCCTGAGAATAGACCAAATCCTTCTTTCAATCTCACTGTTTGTACTTATTATGCTTGCTAATCTGGGAATCATCATTCCTGAAACTAGCAAAAGGTAGGGAGTTGCTTGGGAAGTTGAA
The DNA here is from genome assembly GCA_004026585.1 of Noctilio leporinus. Taxonomy (NCBI): domain Eukaryota; kingdom Metazoa; phylum Chordata; class Mammalia; order Chiroptera; family Noctilionidae; genus Noctilio; species Noctilio leporinus. Next base: position 49,855 of record PVIW01004872.1, read on the forward strand.
CAAGTAAAAGGACATTAACTATGTATCTTTGCAGAATCTCAAAGGTTGGTAGAAGGTTCATTTTTAGTGACTTTAAAGAGAGAAAAGAGGCTGTGATTTTCTGGTCCTCTTTGGAGTTCTAATTCCAGTGCTGGTGCAGTCTGAATTGAGGTCCACACTGAGTAAGTCACTGAAGGATCATTTCTTAGCATGTAGCAGTGATTTTCTAATCTTATTTTGTCCAGTGAAGTAACTTTAATGAGAGATTTTAAATTGTGCTAAAGTGAAACCAAAAAAGTTGGTGTTCATGCCGCCTGTCACTACCAGAACCACTCAGTAGAGATAAGTAGTGACAAATCTTTATGTGCTTTATTACAATGGCTGATGATCTGAGAAGACAGCAGGTTTCATGCCCTTGAAACCTGTCTTAATGTCTCATTTCAATATGACCATTTTATTTAAAAAAAAAAAAAAGAAAAAGAAAAAAGAAAACAGAAAGAAAAGCTAAGAGGTTTGAAAACCAGGTTAATTAGGTAAGAGTTGCCAACTGGTGGCAATTTTCCTAGTACTTCTTTCTCTGTTGATCAACAATTCAATATCTGAGTCACAGATGTTTCCTCCCTTTAACACAATGGCTCAGATACCATCTCCATCATTTGCAGACCCCTGGGGCACAAAGGTTGAATAGCTTGTCCACCTCTTGGAGTCACAAGGTCATGCATTTCAGTTCCTGAAATAATAGCCTTCCATGTGCATCAATCACTTAAGCCTATCAACTAAGACTAAACGTTAATTCTTTAATTTCCCCATAAAAAGGACTTGATTTTGTAATAATGCCAAACTATGGAAAATAAAAGAAAGAGAATGGTAAATTCTTAACAAATTATAATAATCCTAATGGAATGTTTCATAAGGAAAAATGGAGTGGATCATTTAGGAATCTGAATGAATACTTTGCATATCATCCATTTCTATTAAAACTATAGGTTAGGTGAACTCAAAAATTTAGTTATAAAATATTATTATTTTTAAAGATTTTATTTATTATTTCCAGAGAGAGAGGAAAGGAGAGGCAGAGAGGGAGAGAAACATCAATGTATGGTTGCCCTTCACCTGCCTCTAGCCATGGACATGATTGGAGACCTGGCTTGCAACCTGGTTATGTGCCCTGGCTGGGGAATTGAACCAGCAACCTTTGGGTTCACAGGCTGGCACCTTTTCCACTGCGCTACCAGCCAGGGCTTAAAATATTATTTTTGTAATAAATTTGTTTTAACTCTTCTTTCAATAATTAATTTAAATAATGACCAGTTAACAAATACCTGTTTACAATGGATGGATTGGCCAATGGTTTTTTGGGATAATTCATTTTATAGTCTGAGATTTCCAGCGCTATCTTTATTCTCCTATTTATACTTTATTTCATGCTTTTATTAGTACTAGTGGTAATGCTAGTATAATTATTATTCGGTTAGGATAATATATATATTATATAACTATTATATATAATAATATAACTTCTTATGGCCAAATCATTTAGGAATCTGAATGAATACTTTGCATTTCATTCATTTCTATTAAAACTTACACAACAAAAATTTTGAAAGCACTTGTTTTGAAGGTGAGAAAACCAAAAGTAAATTTAGTTTTGATATTTCTGGCCACTGCCTTTAAAGGATGTTATGGACTAGTTGGAAAGGAGTGACATATACAATAATTTGGGGGATTAAATAAATAAATGTGGCTAGAGCAGAGGTGCTTGGAAGTATGTGGCATATAGAGGAAGCAAACTACAAAGAACCCATTTTAGGGAGGAAACATATGGTGAGAGTAGAGAGCAGTGCTGATGGCGTTTTTGAGTGCCAGAGCAGCTGAAGGATAGGATAGGGAGCATGAGATGACTGCAGACCCCTAAGAATTGGAGCTGTAAGCATCTGGACTCAAGGGAGCACAGCCCAGAGGCTGCAGAGACCTATAGGAGAGCAGGTGAGATAGTCCTAAACTGGCTGGTGGGCCGAGGTTGGCTCTGGGCAGTGGCGGCTTTACCCAGAGGGGTGTCTCTAACTGAAGACAGCTCCAGGCTCCCTAGCGACTAGAAATCTGAGCAGTGAAGTGTGGACAGTGAGTACAACTGGGAGGGAATGAGGAATTGAACTCCTGCAGCACAAGGACTAAGAGCCTCACTCCAGAGACTGAGAGAGAGGTGGGCCAGAGGCAGAGGAGAAGAGACCTGCATGGAGCAGGAGCGGGAAAGCAGAGAAGTACACCAGCCAGAGCAACAAGAGGGCCAAAAACTGTGCCCCTGCACCACTGGGGAGAGGGTGGCTAGGAGCCCCTGTGAGGGGGAGGGCCCAACCTTGCACACCCACACCAGCACACATGATCCCACAAAGACTTGAAGTCCTGCTGCTGCACCACCATAAAGAGGGTGGTTCAGAGACCCAGCAAGGGGGTAGGGCCCAGCCCCACGCACCCACACCAGTGCGCAGGCTCCCACACAATCCAGGAGCTTGCAGCTGGTGCAACTGGTACACCCATTGCAGGCAACAGAGGCCTCCTCCAGGAGCTGGAAGGGGAGGAGTACCGTTAGCCTGCAGACTGCACTGCAGACTCTCTGGGGAGCCAGACACCAATCACAGAGCAGGTGATGAAAAACTCAGAGTTTGACTGCTTGGAGGGTTAGCCTTAGCCCTGGGGGAGCAAGGTTCTGTTAGCAGATAGGAGCTACCTCCTATGGGAGCTGCTGGGGTGGGCCAGCCATCACAGGATACAGCTGGGTTGCAAGCTACCCTGCTTTGAGATCAGGTGCCCATCACAAGCAGGAACCTCCTCCAGGAGCTGAAGCGGGAGAAGTAGCCATAGACACCACAGAAGCACCCTGCAGGTCTTCACACAGAACCAGTGAGAGAAAGGAGTGCCCCAAAACACCAGTGGCACAGAAACCCAGCTAGGTTGCAGGAGGCTCAGCCTACCTGGGGGCTGACACTCAGAATTAGCCCTGACTGTGACAGTCATAGGCCTTGCCACTCCAAGACCACACAGATTGACTGTAGACTGCAGAGACTTGACCAAGAAAAAGAGGCAGACTCAGGAAATGGATTGCTGCTAATCTCAAGCACCTGAGTTACACCAAGAGCTACATCAACTATTAATCCCTAACATATCCTTTTCAAAAGTTACTTCTAACCCTCACAATTAGTGCATTTTAAGTAAATACTGTTTATATCATAGTGTATCCCAACTCACATATTTTTACTCCTCCCCTATCTCAATCCACCTAAACACCCAAGACCCTCCTACTCTTATTTAAAAGTCTATTTACTATGCTGCTATAACTCATTCCCAGGTGTCCATCTAAGTTTTCCTCCCCTCACCAGCCCCTAAACCCTTCCTTCCTTCTTTCTTTCTTTCTTTTTTTTTTCTTTTTTCTTTCTTTTTTTTTTTTGTGGGTGCACTACTAGGAACTACACATTTTATTTATGTATGTATGTATTTATTTATTTCTGCTAAAAGCACACAGGTCCTGGCTCCATTTTGGACCAATCAGGGCTCATTAAGAGTGAACAGGGAGGTAGATGCAGCAACTATATATATATATGTATATATATATATACATATATATATATAGGCTTATACTGTTCACTTGTACTTGAGGCTTTCTGATTCTCCCTCTCCTCATTTCTATAGAATAGATAAGTTGGTTTTCTCTCTCATATCCCTGCTATCTTTGCTACTCCTCAGCACACTTCAAAATTATCTATACTTTAGTCAACTTAATCATTTTTCCCCTCGTACAACAGTCTTAACATATCTACATCTCCAATAAGACTGGCTTAGTTGCAGCTGAGGGTGTGATTAAAAGTGGGGGTTACCCTGGAGGTCTATAGTTATGAACATAGGCAGTGGAAAGGGGGATTAAAGGAGAAAGATATCTCAGAAGGTCTGGTTATTTTGCCTGGACTGGTGGTTCTGTTTTAGGAGGAGCTCAAAAAAAGTGTATGAAAAAGGATAGAAGGAGTGTCTCTCAATCAGCCAACTGGAAGGAAAGGAACAACATACACAACCAATCCAAAATTCAGCCAGACATCCCAAGAACAACAAGTGGAGAAAATCTAGGAGACTGCAATGCTGAACTCCACAAATCTCCTAACACAGAAGGGTGCTCCACAAAGGCAGGGAAGGAAAGCAGATTAATCCAAGACAAAAACAAGAAACAACAGACACCCAAAATGGGGGAAAATGAATCAATCCATCACCAAAAGGAAAGGAAAAATCCCCAGAAAGATCACTAAATGAAACAGAGGCAAACAACCTGTCAAATATGGAATTTAAAATAATGCTGATAGAGAAGCTCAGTGAGCTCAGCCACATCAAAGAAAACTATGAACAACTCCAGGGAAGTTACAAGGAACTTACTGAGAACTACACCAGCATCAAAAAGGATTTAGAACCTATCAGTAAGAGCCAAGAGAAAATGAAGAATACAACTTCTGAATTGAATAATACAGTAGAAGGAATCAACAGTAGACTAGAGGAAACAGATGACCAGATCAGTGAATTAGAGGACAGTAGAATGAAAAAGTGCTGAACAAGAATGAAGAGGTTTTAAGAGAGCTACAGGACAACATGAAACATAATAACATCCATATCATAGGGATACCAGAAGGAGAAGAGAAACAAAGAATGGAAAACCTGTTTAAAAAAGTAATGATAGAAAATTTCCCTAACATGATGAAAATATTGCTCAAATTGAGGAAGCACAGAGGGTCCCAATGAAGATCAACCCAAACAGACCAACTCCAAGACACATTATAATTAAAATGGAAAATTTCAAAGTCAAAGAGAGCATCCTAAAAACATCAAGAGAGAAACAGCAAATAATATATAAGGGGGCTCCATTAGGCTATCAAATGATTATTCAACAAAAACAATTAAAGCAAGAAGGGAATGGAAAAAATATTTCAAGTAATGGGAAACAAAGGCCTGGAATCTACCCAGCAAGGCTCTCATTCAAAATGGAAGGAGAAATAAGGAGTTTCCTGGACAAAAGAAGACTAAAAGAATTCATCTCTACCAAACCAGCATTGCAAGAAATGCTAAAGGGTCTGCTTAAAAAAAAAATAAAATGAAGAAACAGAGAAAGCCAAAGAGGAACATAGGTACAAAGTGGGAAAATGGCAATGAATATCAATCAATAAGAAACTTAAATGCAAATGGATTAAATGTGCCAATCAAAAGACATAGATTAGCTGAATGGATAAGAAAACATGACCCACATATATGCTGTTTTCAAGAGACCCATCTCAAAACAGATTGAAAATAAAGGAATGGAAAAATATATATCAAGCAAATGGACATGAAATAAAGACTGGAGTAGCAATACTTATTTCAGACAAAATAGATTTTATGATAAAGTCCATAAAAAGAGATAAAGAAGGACATTTCATAATACTTAAGGGAACAATCCATCAAGAAGAAATAACTCTGGTAAACATACATGCACCCAACATAGAAGCTTTGAAATATATAAAGAAAATCTTGGAGGACTTCAAGAAGGATATAGACAGCAACACACTAATAGTAGGGAATTTTAACACCCAATGTCAACACTGGACAGATCTTCCAAACAAAAAATCACTAAAGATGTTGTGGCATTGAACAACACTCTACAGGAAATCGACCTAACTGATATATACAGAAACTTTCACCCCAAAGAAGAAAAATACACATTCTTTTCAAATGCACATGAAACATTCCCCCCAATTGATCACATGGTAGGTCACAAGACAAGCCTCCACAACTGTAGGAAAACTGAAATCATACCAAGCATCTTCTCAGATCACAATGACTTGAAACTAGAAACTAATCTCAAGGGAAAAAACCAAAAACACTCTAACTCATGGAGACTGAATAACATGCTTTTATGTAATGAATGAGTACACAATGATATCAAAGATGAAATCAAAAAGTTTCTGGAAACAAATGACAATGAATACACAACAGTCCAAAACTTATGGGACACAGCAAAGGCATTTCTCAGAGGGAAATTCATAGCAATACAGGCCTATCTAAAAAGGCTAGAAGAAACTCATACAAACAACCTAACCATAAAGCTGCAAGAACTAGAACAGCAACAACAAACAAAGCCTAGAGCAAGTAGAAGGAAGGAGATAACCAAGATTAGAGCAGAACTAAATAACTTAGAGACTCAAACTACAATTTGAAGAATCAACACGTCCAGGAGCTGGTTCTTTGAAAAAAATAAACAAAATTGATAAGCTTTTATCCAGACTCATCAAGAAAAAGAAAGAGAGGACCCAAATAAACAAAATCAGAAACAACAGAGGAAAAATCACAACTGATGTTTCAGAGATACAAAGGGTTGTAAGGAATTACTACAAACAACTATGTCACAAGAAATATGACAACCTGGATGAAATGGACACATTTCTGGAAAGGTATAATCTACCAAAACTAAATCCAGAAGAAGCAGAAAGCCTGAATAGGCCAATAACAACTAGTGAAATTGAAGAAGTAATCCAAAATCTCTGAAAGCGCAAGAGCCCTGGACCCGACGGATACACAGGTGAATTTTACCAAACATTTAAAGAAGAACTAACTCCTAACCTTCTCAACCTATACCAAAAAATCCAGAAAGAGGGAAGACTCCCAAACTCTTTCTACGAGGCCAATATTATTCTAATCCCAAAACCAGGGCAACACACCACTAAGAAAGAACACTATAGGCCAATATCTCTGATGAACATAGATGCTAAAATTCTCAGCAAAACTTTGGTCAACCGGATTCAGCAGTCCATTACAAAGATCATACACCATGATCAAGTGGGTTTCAACCCAGGGAATGCAAGGATGGTACAACATTCATAAATCAAGAAATGTAATACACCACATCAACAAAATGAAACACAAAAACCATATGATCATATCAATAGATGCTGAAAAAGCATTAGATAAACACAGCAACCACTTATGTTAAAAACCCTCAGCACAATGGGAATTGATGGAGCATACCTCAACATCATAAAGGCCATATATAAGAAACCTGGAACCAACATCATCTTAACAGACAAAAACTAAAATCTTTCCCCATTAGGTCGGGAACGAGACAAGGCTGTCCATTTTCTCCACTTCTGTTCAACATTGTCTTGGAAGTTCTAGCCATAGCCATCAGAGAAGAAAAAGGAATCAGAGGTATCCAAATTGGAAAGGGGGAGGTGAAGCTGTCCTTATTTGCAAATGATATGCTAGTGTACATACAAAACCCTAAAGGCTCCACCAAAAACTTGACCTAATAAGCAAATTTAGCAAAATAGTTATATATAAAGTAAATATTCACAAATCAAAAGCATTTTTGTATACCAATAATGAAACAACAGAAATAGAAGTGAGAAAACAAATCCCATTTACCATAGCAACAAGAAAAATAAAGTACCTAGGAATAAACTTAACCAAGGAGGTAAAAGACCTGTACTCAGAAAACTACAGAACATTGAAGAAAGAAAATATGGAAGATACAAATAAATGGAAGCATATACCATGTTCATGGAAGGGAAGAATTAACATCATTAAAATGTCCATACTACCCAAAGCAATCTGTAGATTCAATGCAATTCCAATTAAAATACCAATGACAGACTTCACAGAAATAGAAAAAATACTTCAAAAATTTAAATGGAGCCAAAAAATGCTCATTAATAGCTACAACAATCTTCAGAGAGAAGAAGATGGGAGGAGTCACTATACCAGACATCAAACTATACTTCAAGGCTACTGTTATCAAAACTATCTGGTACTGGCATTAGAAAAGACATATAGATCAATGGAACAGAATAGAGAGCCCAGAAATAAACCTAGGACTCTATGGTCAATTAATGCTCAACAAAGGGGGAAGAACATAAAATGGAGTAAAAATATTCTCTTCAACAAGTGGTGTTGGGAGAACTGGACAGCAACATGCCAGAAGATAAAACTAGACCACCAACTTACATCATATACCAGAATAAATTCAAGATGGATAAAGGATTTAAACATAAGTAGTGTCACCATAAAGGTCCTGGAGAAACATATAGGATGTATGATTTTAGATATCCTACGCAGAAATATGTTACTGATATTTCTCCAAGGGCAAAGGAAATAAAAGAACAAATAAACAAATGGAACTATATCAAATTGAAAAGTTTGTGTTCAGCTAAAGAAAACACCAGCAAAATTCAAAGGGAACCAACTGTAAGGGAAAACATAGTTGCCAATGATACCAGGGTTTGATCTCCAAAATATATAAAGAACTAATGCAACTCAACACCAGGGAGACAGACAGCCCAATTAAAAAATAGGCAAAAGACCTGAACAGACAACTCATTGAGGAAGACATACAAATATGAAAGAATGCTTAACATCACTAACCATCATAGAGATGCAAATTAAAACCACAGTAAGATACCATCTCACTCCCATCAGAATGGCAATCATCAACAAATCAACAAACAACAAGTGTTGGCAAGGATGTGAGGAAAAGGGAACCCTGGTGCACTGTTGGTGGGAATGCAGGCTGGTACAGCCACTATGGAAAACAGTATGGAGTTTCCTTAGAAAACTGAAAGTGGAACTGCCTTTTGATCCAGCAATTCCACTACTAGGACTATACCTGAAGAATCCTGCAGTACCAATTCATAAGAACCTATGTACCCCAATGTTCATAGCAGCGTTATTTACAATAGCCAAATGCTGGAAACAGTCTAAGTGTCCATCAGTGCATGATTGGATCAAAAAACTTGAGTGCATTACCTAATGGAAAACTACACAGCAGAAAGAAAGAGGAACTCCTAATCTTTGCAGCAATATGGATGGAACTAGAAAGTATTATACTTAGTGAAATGAGCCAATCATTGAAAGACAAATACCATATGATCTCACACATTAGAGGACAATATTGAACAAAACAAACAACAAGCAAAACAGAACCAGATATATGAATACAGTGAATAGGCCTTCAGTGGAAGAGGAATGGGGGTGGGTGGAGGGGGGAGGAAGAGGCAAAGAAGGGGAGCAGTTTAGTTAAGAACTTAGTATGGAAGAACCATGGACAAGGACAAGTGGGATTGACTTTTTTGGGTAGCGGGTGGGTGGGGAAGGGGACAGAGGGGAGTAAAAAGGGGATGGATGTAATACAAGAACAATAAAATTAAATAAAAATTTTATTTAAAAATAATCAGTATTTAAAAACAGAACAATAACAACAACAACAAAAAGAACCCAATTCAAATCCTGAATCTATTGACTCATAGATTTGCTTATACCTTTTCATGACAGTATAGACAGCAAACAAAGACTGGAGAACATCCTTCCATGGCTCAAACAGAATCAATATCGTTTCTGCCTAGATGATTACTTCTAGGCTTTCAGTATATAATTTGGAAGCTTATTAAACAATAGATTTATTTATTATGAAAATGCAAAAAGAAATTTGCTGCAATAGGATTCATAATAGTAGCAACTAGTTTTTGGAGAAAATGCATTTTCCGTTTTTTGTCTTGTTTTAACATTATAGTATCTGCCTTAGACCTAGGATCAGAGTTGACTTTTTGTTGTTTGTCTTATTAAGAATGATGAGCTTTTTAAAATTGTTTTTTTGTGATTTTATCACCAAAGACCTCAGAGCAATTTGGGTGCCTGAGTTGTAGACTGGGGGTAATAGGCTGAATTGTGATTAAAATTGTTGGCCAGAGAGGAAGGCTCTTGACTTAGAATGGCTTCCTCTCTTTTGAGAGCACAGAAGAGCAAATTTCAATCCATCTACTTTATAAAACAATGATTTAGTACAGAAAATTCCAAAAATTTGTAGAAAGTAGAAACCATCAATTAGTCTCATCAAATATCAGTTACTGGCCATTGTATTTTCTGTATACCTCTTCCATGCCAACCACAATAACTCCCAGCAATTTTGAAGAAAATTCCAGATTTCTTTTTCTCAGAAAAAATAATTTAGCATATATATTCCTAAAATGTAAGAACTGTCCTTTTAAACCCAACTATAATCTTCATCATACATCCCAAAATAACAATAATTTCTTGCTATCAACAAATATCCAGTCAGTTCACATTTCCTTGATTGTCCTAAAAATGTACTTTTATTTTAATAACCATTATTTATTTTAGTAATGATCCTAACATAATTTCTTTTAAACCATAAGTTTAAAAGATTTCATGTGTTCTTATTTTCTTGCAATTATTTATTTGTCATAAAATCCAAATCATTTTTCTGTAGGGTTCACAACTTATGTGTTATGCTTATTGCATTCCTTTCATGTTCATACCTTTATCATGCTCCTTTGACCTATGTATTTGTTGTCATTGGTAGATATAGAGGACTGATAAAATTTAGGTTTAATTTTTTTGTATTTACTTTGTAGATAATTTTTATTAATTCCACAAGGAGTTATAAATGTCTGCTGAACTTCTTTTGAAGTTGCAGGCATTACTGATCAGTGCCTACACTGACAGATGTATTACAGGTACCAGGTAGTGATATTCTACTAATTTTATTTTTATTCTTCATTTATTAGCTGGAATGTTTCTTTCATCAACTATTTGTTTGCCCTGAGTTAGTCTATTAGGAAAGGCAAAATAAATGCATCTTTTATGTTGTTTACCAGTTTACAAAGGAAAAAATGGGAAAAGAAAACTCCAGAGTATCTTCCCAGATGATCAGTTATGTATTTTATTTGTTGTTTTCAGTGAGGTTACTACATTTATTAGTATACATGTATTATCCCCTCTTAAGTCCATGGATCCTTTTCAAGTTGGCTCCTGAATTTTTGTGACACATTGTTGTAGTCTTTGATAATCTTCCTAGCTCTTTGGTATAATAAGATGGAACAGGAACATCTTGTTCACTTCCTAAGCTGGATCTGAAATCAGCCATTTCTCCAAGGAGATGGTCTCCATTGTATTTTTCAAACTTGTGTTCCTTCTAGTTTAACCTTTATTCAATAAATAATTTTTAAAACAAATTATTTCCTGAGTTTTTTCACTTTTTCAAATTTTGCTATTCTTTAATCACTTCATTTCTGAGCTTCTAAAATGATCTTTCCTTTTTAAAAAAACTCAGTTTTTATCACATTTTAAATTCCTTTTACGTTTTTTTTTTTTTTTTGAAATATCAGGCAATAGATTTCATTTGTTTTTTGAGCATATTTTTCTGTCGGGCTTTCAGGATCTGCTAGGACTTTCTTCTTAGTCTTTACTTTTCTACATTTCTATAGGATTTGGCAGGAATACTTTCATATTTAAATGAGATAAGTTTTTCTTTTAGGAGGGAGATGTAGATGAGAATATATTTTCTAGCTTCACAACTTCAGTGTTCCTATGCCTTCCCACTTCCCTTATTGGGACCTTGTCTCTCTTGTCCCTACTGAGTATGGAGATTTGTTCTGGAAGGGTGCCTTGACTTGATAGTTGTCAGGATTTCATAGGCTTAGAACATGACAGCCTCCGAGCATCTCCAAGTTCTTGAGCTCATCTGTGAATTGGATCCTACAGTATGCACCCCCAGTGTCTGCTGCTCTCTATGAGTTTTGATGCCTGTCATAAGAATCTCTGGCTCTTCCAAAAGATCAAGTCACCTTTACTTCCCTCAACTTCCTCCCATACACTTTTAGTTACCAGATATAGTTCTTTTTGCTATTGTTGATTTGTCCCTAACTGGTTGCATGTGTAATTCATCTGGACATCTTGTTGATTTATGTCTTTGAGTTTTGGGCTTGCTCTCCTGGATGCTTTACAGTGTGTGTGTGTGGTATGTCTTTGGGTCTTTGGCAGGGGAAGGGGTGGCTTTCCAAGCCACAGCTCCTGATATGCTATTGGGTAAAAGCCAGTCACATAACCATTCCAGGTCAATGTGGCAGGGATGGATATACATCTGGCCTGGAAATAGGTATTGGCCTTACAATCTACTACAGTAATTACATTTAGGAGCACCCCCAAGGGCAACCAATGAAGAATATAAACATGTGTAGTATGGGTGGTGTAGGGGCAAGGGCCAATAATCAAAGTTACTTTCTGACCCCAGTAATTCAGTTGGTTGGGTGTCCTTCTACAAAGTGAAAAGTTGCTGGTTGGATTCCAGGTCAGGGCACATGCCAGAGTAGCAAGTTTAGGCCCCAATCAGGGCATATATGAGAGGTAACTCATTGATATTTCTCTCCCTTTCTCTCACCCTTCCCCTTTCCCTGAAATAAATGAATAAAATATTTCAAAAAAGAATCAATGTTACCAGAGTCTGAAGATTCTGGTGGTTTTGGAAAATCTACTGGAATGAAACAAAGTTTAGATAATATTCCTCTTTCTCTAAAACTTAAAATAGGATTCCTGCTTATTCCTAAAAGGTTATTTTCTTCTATAACAAGAAGTGACTTAGGCCATTTCTTACCCCTGGAATCTATGCAGAGATCCATGTGTGCCTGCCTTCTGACCTTCACTCACATTGTCCTGGGAGAATGTGACAGGTTGAAGCACACATGGCTCAGCCACCAATATTACTCCTGATAAACATTAACAGCCATTTTCAATCTGATGCAGCACATTGTTGACATCTAATGCTTCCTATCAAGTTGTTCAGATATTCCACAGCAATTTCAGTGTTTACACAGTAAACACTGTAAAAATACTGATAGGGAGCTTAAGAAGGCATTTATTTAAAGATACATGAATACTACCCTATAAAACAATTTAAAATTTGTGAAGGATTGCATTAACTAATTCTTTTCTAAGTTACTCTAATACAAAATTATCTAATATAAGTGAAAGAATCATTACCAAGCTATTGGTAACCTTAGAAGCAGTGGCCACTGACAATTTCAGAGTTGTTTTTTGAATTCATTACTAGGTACAACTGTTTGCTGCCAACATTTTCTTAAAGAAGTTTATTCCTTTGTTTGATGCCGATTCATTTAATGAACATATAGAAACTATTATTGGGTCTTCCTTTTCCATATCAATTGCTGCTAAATCCTGGATATCTGTTGATTCTACTGTTGGCTGGAACCTGGGACAAGGAAGGTTATAAACAGAAAAGATAAACAAGTATTAAAGATTTTTAGTATTCAACTGAGACTTTTTTATCTACTACAATATTAAAGAATAATAATTAAAACTACTTCTAGCCTGGTCAGTTAAAAACCTGGACAAATTTCAGAAGTATCTGTTTCACACAGGTTTTCCAAGAACTTGATATTCCCTGGTAATGTTAAGTCCCCACCACCTGGAACAGGGTGACTTTCTGTTACTTTTGTTCCTGGGCATTTTCAGTTTTTCCTGTTTAGAGACTTGTGAAATTTATATTCAGCAGTAAGACAAGGAAGGAGTAGAGGAGTCATGAGCATACTGTTTTTATAGAGCCCACAAGACAGAAACAACATTGCCAATCACATTTGCCTGCTCACCCACCTCCCTTGTGCAATGCCTCAGTACTCTGACCTGTCTCTGCACCCTCTCATTGGATGGCATCTCAGTGGCATTTTAGGGAACATTGTTGGTCAGTCCAGAATCTGTGGTGAGAACTTGTGCAGCCCAAGTGTGAAGGAAAAAAAAAGCAATATACTTAATATAATATGCTTACTCTGCTCTTCTTAATTAACATAAAATCCTTATAAAAGGTTGATTTCTGCTTTGACAGAGATTAATCTAACTCCATATCTGCCCAGACCATAAAAATAAAATCAGGCACTGGCCTGCAAACCCAAAGGTCACTGGTTTGATTCCCAGTCAGGGCACATACCCAGGTTTCAAGCCAGGTCTTCAGCCAGGTCTGTAGCTGGAGGCAGGTGAAAGGCAACCATACATTAATGTTTCTCTCTCTCTCTGCCTTCCTCTCTTCCCTTCTTTCTGAAAATAATAAAATCTTTAAAATAAATAAAAAAATAAAATCAAGGATAATGTATCTTACTATTAGAATTGTGTGAAATGTCATTTTTAAAAAGCTGTTAAAGAATCTTTATTTTTTAAAAAGATTTTATTAATTACTTTTTGATGAGGAAAAGGGAGGGAGGAAGAAGGGGAGAGAAACATCAATGTATGTATGGTTGCCTTCCACCTGCCTCCAGCTGGGGACCTGACTGGAGACCTGGCTTGAAACCTGGGTATGTGCCCTGACTGGGAACTGAACCAGCTCAAGTTATTTTTTAATTGCTGCTGTTTAGAATGCCTAAAACCCATTAGCTGAGCTGGTTAAAGCATAGTGTTAATGAGGATTTTTTTTCTCCTGACATAGCATGAATTAGTAGCCCAAAGTGTGCCCCCTATTCCAACAATAGAGGCAGGTGAAAAACTGTCATCTGTCACCACTAAGCCATAGGACAACTACAAGCATTCCTCCGCAGAATTAATATTAATGAGAGTCTTTGCAGAAAAGAATCTCCTCTTTCTGTAGAAATAAAATAAAATAGAAATTATGTTCTCTCCAATTCCACTACTAGAAACATAATTTCACAGTCAATCCCAGCATTTTATTGGTCTTCTAATAACATATGCAGTGTTTATAATAAGGAATTTAAAAGATAGGAGATCTTCAATGCAGTGTGTCAAAGAATATTTTATAGTGGCAGAATTAATCCAAATTTTGAGAAATGTATGCCTTGAGATTAAAGGATCCATTAAATTTTTTCTTTCATACTCTAAAGTTCTCTAAAGATGCATTGTTTCTTCTTCTTGTTAGTAATAACTGTATGGTGACCACTCAAGGAAGAAGTGGCTCTTGGATAGCTGTCTAGTTGACCTTATCATTTGTGATAAAATACCTCTCAGTTTCAGGGCTGACACAGATTTCCTCCAAATGAAAAAACTGAGTAAGCTTTCCCTAGCAATGAGTTCATCTGAAAGTGCCTTTACAGATACTTCTGAAACAATCTGGCTAAGTAATTACTGGTCACTGCTTTTTCAGATTTATACATCTTTGTGCGGAACAAATTCCTACACTTAGAAAAATCAATACCATCATTCTTGGCTCCTTGACCGTTTCCTAGTGACATTTCTCCAGGAAAGAGCTCACATTCTTTAGGGGAAACTTCACACCATGTGCTAAAACTTCATTAAAGCTAGATCTTTGTCTGATGTCAGTGTGATGCAGACTTCCTAGGCAGCTAGAGGACTGGATGTTGTGGCCTAGAAAGGGCTGCCGCTGATGAGGATTGCACTGTGTCGCTGCATAACTGGGGAGTTTATTAGAACACTATCTTATATTCTGTTCTGTGAGAATCCACAATTACTCTTTTATTAATTATTAAATTATTAAATACTGCCTTCTGTTTACCATCACCTTTGAACCAATTGCCTTCTCTCTGCTCTCGGCTCTGGCCTGGATTCCCATTCAGCTTCAGGTCAGGGCCAGACTTCTGATTTCTGAAGTCAGACAGATGCCTTCAAGCCTTGCCTCATCATGTACAGTTTAGCCTTGGATAGGTTCACAACAGAGCTGTGAACTCAGATTTTTCATTTGGAGAAAACCTGTGTCAGCCCTGAAACTGAAAGGTATTTTATCACAAATGGTAAGGTCAATTAGACAGCTGGAAGGTCCAGGGGGATGGATGTAATACAATGATAAAATTAAATTTAAAAAGAAAAGAAACAACAGAGGAGAAATTGCAACCAATATCACAGAAATACAAAGGATTCTAAGAAATTATTACATACAGCTATATGACAAGAAATTTACAACCTTGGTGAAATCTCTGGAAATGTATAAGAAAAAGCAGGAAGCCTGAATAGACCAATAACAATTAGGAAATTGAAGAAGCAATAAAAAATTCCCAGCACACAAGAGCCCTGGGCCAGATGGTGAATTTTACCAAACATTTAGGGAAGAACTAACTCCTATCCTCCTCAAACTATTCCAAAAAATCCAAAATGTGGGAGGGTCCCAAACTCTTTTTATGAGGCCAGTATTATTCTAATTCACAAACCAGGTCAAGACACAACAAATAAAGAATACTACAGGCCAATATCTCTGATGAACATAGATGCAAACATTTTCAACAAAATATTGGCAAACTGGATCCAGCAATATATTTTAAAAAATTATACACCAAGTGACATTCATCCCAGGAATACAAGGATGGTTCAATATTTGCATATCAATAAATGTAATACACCACATAAACAAACTGAAAGACAAAAACCATATGATCATGTCAATAGATGCTGAACAAGCATTGATAAGGTACAGCAACCTTTTATGATAGAAACCCTCAGCAAGATGTGTATTGAGGGAGCATACCTTAACATAATAAAGGCCATACACAAGAAACCTGAAGCTAACATCATACCCAACAAGCAAAAACTGAAAGCCTTTCTCTTAAGATCAGGAACAAGGCAAAGATGTTCATTCTCTCCACTTCTATTCAACATAGCCTTGGAAGTTCTAACCATAATAATCAGACAAAAAATAAAAGGAATCAAAGGCATCCAAACTGGAAAAGAGGAAGTAAAACTATCATTATTTGCAGATGACAATTTAGTGTACATGGAAACCCTATAGACTACAAAAAAACTACTCCACCTAATAATTGAATTTGACAAAATAGCTGGATACAAAGTCAATATCCAGAAATTGAAGGCATGTTTGTATACCAACAATGAAACATCAGAGATAAAAAGTAGAAAACAAATCCTGTTTATCAAAGCAATAAGAAAAATAAAGTATCTAGGAATAAACTTAACCAAGGAAGTAAAGGACTTGTACTCAGAGAACTACAGAACACTGAATAAAGAAATTTAGGAAGATAGAAATAAATGAAAGCACATCCATGTTCATGGTTGGGAAGAATTAACATCATTAAAATGTCCATACTACCCAAAGCTAACTATAGATTCAACATAATGTTTATTAAAATACCAATGTCATATTTCACAGAATTAGAACAAATACTTCAAAAATTCATATGGAGTCAAAAATTACCCTGAATAGCTACAGCAACCATAAGGAACAAGAACAAAATAGTAAGAATCACAATACTAGATATCAAACTATATTACAAAGCCATAGTAATCAAAACAGTCTGGTACTGGCACAAGAATAGACAAACAGATCAATGGGACAGAATGGAGAGCCCAGAAATAAACCCAGGACTCTATGGGCAACTAATATTTGACAAAGGAGGAAGGAACATAAAATGGAGAGCAAATAGCCTCTTCAACAAGTGGTGTTGGGAGAACTGGACAGCCACATGCAAAAAAATAAAACTAGACCACCAACTTACACCATACACCAGAATAAACTCAAGATGGATAAGACTTAAACCTAAGTTGTGCCACCTTAAAAGCCCTGGAGGAAAACATAGGCAAATAATTGCAGATATCCCAGGCAGCAATATTTTCACTGATATCACACCCAGGGCAAGGGAAATAAAGGAACAAATAAACAAATGGGACTATATCGAACTGAAAAGTTTCTGCTCAGCCGAAGAAAATATCAACAAAATAAAAAGGGAACCAACCATATGGGAAAACATATTTGCCAATAACACCTCAGACAAGGGTTTGATCTCTAAAATGTACATACAAAGAACTAATATGACTCAACACCAGGGAGACAAACAAGCCAATTAAAAAATGGGCAAAGAACCTTATTAGCCACTTCTCTAAGGAGGACATACAAGGGCCTATAGGCACATGAAAGAATGCTCAGTGTCACTAGCTGTCAGAGATATGCAAATTAAAACCACAACAGAATACCACCTCACACCTGTTAGAATGATCATCATCAACAAATCAACAAACAACAAGTGCTGGCGAGGTTGTGGGGCAAAGGGAACCCTAGTGCATTGCTGATGGGAATGCAGACTGGTGCAGCCACTATGGAAGACAGTATGGAATTTCCTCAAAAAACTAAAAATAGAACTGCCTTAGGACCCAGTGACTCCACTGCTAGGATTATATCCAAAGAATCCTGACACACCAATTCAGAGGAACCTATGCAACCCTATTTTCATAGCAGTGCTATTTACAATAGCTAAGTGCTGGAAACAACCCAAGTGCTCTTCAGTGGATGAATGAATCAAAATCTTTGGTACTTTTACACAGTGGAGTTCTATGCAGCAGAAAGAAAGAAAGAACTCCTACCATTTGTGATAGCATGGATGGAACTGAAGAGTATCATGCTTAGTGAAATAAGCCAGGCAACAAAAATTAAATACCACATATTATCACTTAATACAGGAGACTAATGAACAAACAAATAAGCAAACAAAATAGAACCAGAGATATGAATATAAGGAACCAACTTTCAGTGTGCAGAGGGGAGGGGAGAGAAGGAGGAAGGAAGGGGAACAGTTTATTTAAAGAATTAGCATGGATGACCATGGACATGTCTAACATGTAGGATTGACTGTGGAGTGGGGGATAAGGAGGGTAGGGAAGGGGAAAGCATGGGGGGGAATGATATGAATATAATATAATAACAATAAAGAAAACAATAAAATTTTCTATGTAAGTGCAAAAAAATACCAAATTTTCAGAAAATCAAACCATATGGAAGTGCAACAAATGAAGAAGTAAAGCAATACTTAGCCAGACAGGTAGGAGGAGTGGAGCTGGGGAGGAGAATGTCAACAGCAGCACTGAAGCAGAGACCACAGCAGAAAGCACAGTCATACATGTAAACCTGGGAAATGATCCTAGGATTGGACTGTGCAGCCCAAGGTTCCAGCACCAGGGCAAATAGAGCCATATTGCTTCTAACTGTGAAGACCAGTGGAGGTTGGGGTGGAAGAAGAAACTGCTGGCCTCAAAGGTCATGCAACATTGTTCCCTCTCAGGCCCCTCACCCAAATACAGCACCACAATATTTGATGCAGATTCATTGTCCTACTTGTTCAGTCATTTTGAAGTCAATGGTCACACAGTACACATGCTCACTCAATGATGTCAACCGCCCTCACTGACTAATATAGTGAAGTCATCATTATTCACACATGGACACTCCAATTCACTCTCCATGGCTGCCAGGTTACATCAATATTGTGCAAATTATTCTCATTATATTAACAATGGCTGGATTTTGCTGGATAGGCAAATATATAGAGGGTGCATGTGATCAATTGGCAATAACAGTGCATCTCCATATTTCATGTGCTTCTTATCAATTTTGAAAAGTTATTTTTCTAACTTTATGATTTAACATCATTGTTTCAGATATAAAGTATTAACTCCTGAGAGCAATAGTCATATCAAAGGAATACGATGTTAGAGCAATCATAATTTCTGGACTGCGTGCAGGGCCAACTGCTAAGGATATTGAGGACTTCAATAACATCCCTTTACATAGTTTACAACATGAAGAAGTCATATGATGCTGATCCTGATACCCCAATTGTCTTGAAAATGAAATTTCCTGCTACTGTGATGGCATTAGGTGTTGTCAGCAATGAAGGAGATATCATGACCCCACTTTCGTTTCCACAAGGCTTGAAGGTGACTGCTGATGTTTACCTTGACTTTTTGAGAGAAGTGGCTGTACCATGGGTGAAGCAAGTCACAAATGAACATCACTTTACCTTCCAAAAAGATGGTGCACCAGCACACAATGCCAAAAAGATGCAAGAATTTCTCAGTTTCAATGTTACTGATTCTGGTCAAAGGAAATCTGACTGCCTAGTTCATCACATGCAAATCCTTTAGACTATTATGTATGCAGCATTTGTGAGAGAGAAGTTGATAAACAACCTCATTCCAATAAAGAGGCTATTAAAGCTAAGATTGAAAACATGATGATATCCATGGATAAAGAAAAATTAATTAAAGCATGTTCAAGATTCCAAAGTGGAATCAAATCAATTATTGCATCAAATGGAGACTTTTTTGCACAATTTAAAAAGTAATGACTATGTTTATGTATTTACATATAAGAATAAATTTATTTCAAAATATAACACTGTTGTGGCATGTTGTTTATTTTACTAAAATTTTGCCACTTTATTGTGTGTACCCTATATATACACACCTATACAGTATGTGGTTGTTTTCTCTAACTACATTGCCATACCCTCTACATTTCTACCTCAGCTGTAACAGCCCCATTCACTTTCTCCCTGACTCCAGTATTATTTCTCTCAGTCATTCTCTGCATTGAAACCTTAACTTCACTCTCCTGCTCAGAGCTCTGTGATAGTTCCTCCTTAATTTTGGAAAAATGCCTTCAAATACCGCATTCCTGCCTACTACTCCACCCTCATTTTGTGCCTTTGTCCTTACTTATTGTCTTCTTTCATAAGTTTTCAGCACACGATAGTCTTCAGTTTTTAAAATGTCCTTTCCTACCTCTGAACTTTCTCCAGGTTATGCCATCATTTTGGATAATTTTTAACTATTTGACTCTTGACTAATGCATTCTTATCATTTAACTTTCAAAATACAGTAGTCCCTCTTATCCCTGGAGGAAACATTCTGAAACTCCAGTAGGATGCCTGAAACTATGGATAACACCACATCCTATAAATACTTGGGCTTTTCCTATACATACATACCTATGATAAAGTTTGATTTATAATTAGGCACACTGAGAGATTAACAATGATAAATAAAATAGAAAAAATTTTAACTAAAGATGAATAAAGCTTAGTGAATGTGATCTCTCCTTTTCAAAATATTTTATTGTATTGTGTGTAGAGTTGGGTATGTTGAAATAAGGATTAATTTATTTCTTGGGCAACATTTTTGCTGAAAAATCTGCTGATAGTCTTATGTGGTTTTTCTTGTATACAACAATTAATTTTCTGCTTGTTGCTTTTAAGATTTTCTCTTTGTCCTTTACCATCTTTTTTGTAACTCTCAGGATTCCTGGATATGTGTGTCTGTTTCTTTTCCCAGGTTAGGGAAGTTTTCATTTATTATTTCTTCAAATAAGTTCTCTTCCTTTTTCTTTTCTGGGACCCTTATAATGCAAATTTTATTCAACTTGATGTTGTCTGATAGGTCCCTTAAATAATCTATTTTTAAAGAAAATTCTCTTCTCTTTGTCTGCTGTTTGTGAGTTTTATTGCTTTGTCTTACAGTTAGCTGATCCATTATTCTGTTTCATTCAGTCTGCTATTGAGTTCCCTTAGTGTATTTTTCATTCATTTATTACATTGCTCAGCTCTGTGACTTCTGTTTGGTATGTTTTTGTTTTCTATTTGTTGGAATTATCAGTGTGTTCGTCCACTTTTTTCCCTGAGTGAAGATTTTTATTGCCATTACTTTGAATTCTTTATCAGGTAGATTACATATTTCCATATTATTAAGATATTTTTCTGAGATCATGTTTTATTTTATTTTGTTGTTTGGAATATACATATTTTATTGTTTCTTCATTTTGCTTGACTCTCTGTGTTTGTTTTATGCATTATGTGAGATAGTTATCTCTCTCACATAGTCTTGACGCAGTAGTCTTATGTAGGAGATTCATTCAACATCACCCAAGCATTTGGTTATTCTCTAACTTTATGATTTTCTAAACAACCTAAGTTATTCTTAATAGGTCCCATTGCTGAGGGTACACCAAGACCTGTCAGTGTTGTAAAGGGAAGAATTTCATTTAGTGCCTAGTATTAGGCTGATTGATAGCCAGACTCTCAAGCAGCAACTTCTAAAGTATGCAAATATAGAAAGTCCTGTGTGGGCACCATTTTAAATCCTGCTGGTCTTTAGATAAGAAAATCTGGAAGTGTCCCATGGTCAACAGTTGCAAAACTGATGAGGGCACCAGATGAATGCATAAACATTTTTTCTGAGAGGTTTCCTTGAGCTGTAGCAAAGCCAAGGTGTTGTGCACAGGTGGTATCTCCGTTTATCTTTTCCGGGAACAACTTCATAGTCTCTAGATGTGTGATGTGAGAAACCTGAAGCCTACTCCTCAAGCTGAAGCTCCAGGATAAGTATGTTTTAAATAAGTCTGGAGTTGTATTTCAGTTTGATCCTTCTGTAGTGCCCTAATGTTGGTATTCTGCCAATGCTTGTCTTTGCAGTTGTTAGAGTTCCATGGAACCCATGAGTGCCAGCTTCATTGGCTACCAGGGCTACGTCGTGATCCAGGGATATCTTTGGATTGTGCAAGCCTGCTGGTTTTATTGAGGTAGTTGGAGTGGAAGGGGTAGGGCACTCTTGCCATCTTCAGTAAGGCAGCAGGAAAATGCTTTGACCATGCACACCTGCAGGCTTCAGTGATGCCTCAGGAGAGGGTCTTCTCTCTGCACATGCACACACTGGCTTTAGAGAGAAAGCTGGAAAGTGCTGTGAGCATTTGCACTTGCCTGTCCCAGGCAGGCAGCAGTGGGTGCTAAATTGACCCACACTTCCAGTTTCAGCATCACAGTGGGCAGTGTCATAGCCGCTTTGCCTCCACCTGTCCAAGCAAGGCAGCAGGAGGGAAACAAATTGAGCTTGCCCACCTGTATTAGCAGGGCAGGCAGTGAGAACAAAAGAAAAGGTGCCTACCAGAACCTCCACTTCTAAGGAGAATTTCAACTGTCTTCTGTTCCTGCAGAAGATACTTTAAAATTAACAATAGACTCTCCTTCATATATAGGCTATAGGCTAGGTGTTTTGGGGCTGGGTCCCAAGGAAAGTGAGATCATACATGAGCCCTTTAAAAAGAAACTATTATTTCCCTAGAGCCCCATGGATGTCAGCCCCATAGGTTTTCTAAGCCAGATGTCTTAGGGGCTTGTCTCTCCTATGCAGATTCCAAGGGTTGGGTGCTTACCTGGGGCACAAACCCCTCACTCTTCTGGGAAATGCTCTGTATTGATGAGATTCCTCCCTATTATGCATTGTGCATGGCTATGGGGCGAGGTTCTTTATTTTATTTTTTATTTTTATTTTTAGGGACAGCATGTCTCTGCTGCTCCTACCTGTCTCAATGTGGTCGTTTTTGCCTTGTGTTGTGGAGGAGCAGCTTCCCTGGTTTTCAGATCATTTTTAAAGGAGGTACAATTCATAGGTAGTTATGGTGGGTCTGTGGGAGGCATTGAGCACAGGGTCTTCCTAGGTCATCCTCTTGGACTCCTTTAACTGCTTCCTTGACTTTTTAAAAACCATATTTCTATTTTGCTTCTATTTATTTTACAAGAAAATAGTCTCAAGATTACAGAAGGACTTTGGTTTTTTACATTCCTAAAATTATTCACAAAATAACTGAATAACCAGCATCACTTTCCTCACATTACATGACATTCCTCACTTTCCTTACATGACAATTAGAATAAACTCAACATTTTGGGAAACTTTATGTACTTACACCATGCTTAGCAACTTAATCAGATTACCAATTTCCAATCATATTTTATTCTGGAGAGGATGTATATTTTTAAAGAAAGCTTCTTTCCTCAAATGAAATGGTTCTATTTTTTGAGTATTTTTTCTACTAGAGGGTTTCATGCCTGAGGGCTAAACCACCTAAGGTCCCCATTGTTAATATCTGTATTCTATCTACTGAGTTGGGGTCTCTTTTCTATATTTAACAAGGATGCCATACTGCTTTCATGTATTTTCTTCATTTTCTTCTCCATTTTAAGATCAACCTTCTTGGCTTTTTTGCCTTTTCCCACAGTCTCCCTTCACCACTGAATGTGGCCTGGCAGGTCTACAGTTAGAGCTGAAGGAATAGTAAAAAGTAGAATATTTGTGGTAGATATGTCCTTTAGAGAATTTCTCTAAGTAAATACTTCTTTCCTTTGGAAAATATTTCTTCTTTTTCTCTTTATATCTTAAGAAAATATCCATGAAGCCTGTCATTTAAACCTACTCCTGGGACAGATTATAAACTATAAAAGTGCTAGGAAGAACATTTTAAATACAAGGAAATGTATAGAAAGACACAAAGCAAATGGCAGAAAAACTCAGAGGGTTTGGATGCTCAGTAAAACACCCTAGAGATGGTTCCTTTTTAGCATGCCTTTTGATCTGAAAAGTTCAATTATATGTCTCACCTAATAACACTGTTTGAATGTAAATTACTGGTTTGGCCTAAGGTAAAAGAAGTCAAGGGAATGGGCCCCACCACAATTTCATTGTGATTTTGTTTGTGGATAAAATGCAAAAAAAGGTGAGACAAAGGAAAAGCAGGATTCTATACATAATAAGATGGCATAATACCTATTGCTACAAAATTCACTGCAAGCTACAAATAATGCTTTTATTTGGGAAAATGTTAAAAGTAATTTCCCTTCTTCAGTATTTTCCACCTCTGTTCTCTTTAGTAACTTTTTTTTTTTTTTAAAGATTTTATTTCATCATTTCTAGAAAGAGGGGAAGGGAGAGAGGCAGAGAGGGAGAGAGACATCAATGTGTGGTTGTTTTTCACCTGCCTCCAGCCACAGACCTGACTGGAGACCTGGTTTGCAACCCTGTTATGTGCCCTGGCTGGGGAATCAAACCTGCGACCTTTGGGTTCGCAGGCCGGCGCCTTATCCACTGCGCTACCAGCCAGGCCTCTTTAGTAACTTTTAAAAGTTAAAAAGACAACTGAAGTTCAAAAAAAATTGAAAAATATCTACATATTTTCAAAACCAAAACAACCCTTCAGTTTTTAAGTAATTGTTCTTTGACTTTGGTCCAGATTGAGATACATAGAAGTTTGTGTCATGATATAATGAAAGAACATAGACTTCATACAAGGAAAGACTTGGGTTTAATTTCTGGTTTAGCTATTATGTATTATATTCTGAGTCTCAATTTCTTCATCTGAAAAATGGGGATAATTGTAATATAAAACCCATATGGAAGTTACAGAAAATGATATACAGTACCTGCAGCCCAATACCTGGTTTAGCTGATAAAGCAATAGCTTCTTTAATATTATTGAAGGCTACTATTAATCTGAGAATTGTGGTAATGTTATTAAAATAAGAAATTGAATTTAGAATTACTAAACAGTATTCCTCTATACATGCAAAAAGTGCTTTTCTAAGTAAAGACAAGTGTTAGAATATTTTAATTTTCTCTGGAATAATAGGAAAATAATTACCATGAAAGAAGAGTAGAAGCAAAATCTCTCTCTTTTTCTACTTTTAATTACCTTCTCATTAACACTTTCTTTTTCATAAGATTTTATTTATTATTTTTAGAGAGAGGGATGGAGAAAGAGGCAGAGAGTGAGAGAGGCATCAATATATGGTTGCCTTTCATCTGCCTCCAGCCATGGACCTGGCTAGAGACCTGGCTTGCAACCTGGTTATGTGCCCTGGCTTTAACACTTTCTTTTAGTTCAAGATTTGGTTAAGGAACTTCAGGGGAGAAAATATAAAATGGAGGAGGAATAAAGCTATAAAACATGAAAAATATTGTAATGTACTACAATGATTAGTTTGATTTTTTAAATTAATTTCATTTATTATTGCTGTATTACAATTGTTTTGTTTTTCTTCCATTGTTCTCCCCTGCCCCACTCTCCCTTCCCCCACTAAAAGTAATCATTATCTCTTTTAAGGCAAGAAACAGGTCATTTAAAATTGATTATGAACATGTATACATACATATATGATTAATAATTGGTTTGTGTGAAATATGAAAAATGTGTTCAATTCTAAAGGAATTACATTTTCAATTATGAGATTAGAATTGGTCCAAAGCATATTCCTGAACTGCAAAAATTATTCCCAAGGGAAAATAAAATGTCCAAATAAGAATTGAAGTAATTCAAATGTTAATGATTTTTTTAAAAACTACTAAATGAGGCAAACAGTTTAAACATTTAAGTAGCTAGCTAATCTGGAGGCATATAAATGATATACAAGTTAAGTATATTTCTCAGAATAGCACATAATGAATCCAGTTCAATAACAAAAACAAAGTAAACAACTGAAATTACATGAATCTTAAACACCAAGGAAAGGCACTACATATATATATATATATACACACACACACATATATAGATAATCAATTTGCAATTGAAAATGGAATAACACTCTTGAAAATAAAACTATGTAGATATAAAAAAGGACAGTGTTATGTTTGGTGTGTGACTACATTGTACAAATAACTCTCAAAACTGTTTTATTTGTTTAAAAGTTCATGATACAGAATATAAAATGGCCCTGGCTGGTGGCACAGTGGATAAGGTCGCTGGTTCAATTCCCCAGCAAGGTGCATAACCAGGTTGCAAGACGAGTCTCCAGCCAGATCCATAGCTGGAGGCAGGTGAAAGGCAACCATACATTGATGTCTCTCTCCCTCTGCCTCTCTTCACCCTTCTCTGAAGATAATAGATAAAATCTTAAAAAAAAAAAAAAAAGAATATAAAATGACTGCTGATTGAGAAGCAATTTCATCTATACTTGTTCTTTTAAAAAATCTACTATGTGGTGGATATGGTACAGAATTTGGGGTTCCAGAAAATCACATTTTGTTCTTAACTAGTTATCCTTTTCAAAAAACAAAGCAAGGCCAAAGGAGATTTTACAGTCATGTAGGAGTGTTGCTCTGAATGGGAAACAAAATATAATACCTCAGAATATGCTTTTTTGGAATGTTGATTATTTTGAGCTGGTTATTTTTAAGAAATAGCAAGTACAAGTGAAGCCCTGAAAACTGAATGGGACTTACCCTTTATTAGAAACATTTATATTTGTAAAGGAAATATCCATTTGTAAGAGTGCCTCCCTCTCTGCACCAGAAAAAGAAGGATGTCTCAATCTCTTGAAGCTCATATCAGTGCAGAAAGCAACAATTTAAATCTCTCTAACCTTACCATGTTTACTGTGCTTTTTTCTAGTAACCACCCATAACTGGATTTCTGCCCTCAACTCTAGAATCTTTTGTTGTTAGCTGGGGATATCACTTAGGGTGGTGGTATGGCCCAATTTTGGGAGTTGCTTAGTTTACCTGGGTGTCTTTCACATACGCAGAAAATATACATATTGTTAAACTTCTATTTATCTCTTTTAATCTTTATATTATTTAATTAATTATTATTTATTATTATTATTATTATAGGAGTATCTTAGCCTAGAACCCAGAATGGTAGAATAAAATCACTTTTCCTCCCCACAGTTCAAAGTCCTAGGAAAGAAAGACAATGAACATAATTGTCCTAGTATATGGACCTTTTTTGTCTAGAGAATTTTGATATAGAGCTTAGAAAAAGGATAGCCCAAAGGTTCACTCTACCCACTTATACCTCAAAGGCTAAAAACTTAATTTTGAATATTATTATTTTAAAAATTCAGGGATTGTCAACATGTTTCTAGATATGAGAAAAGTACATTGAGACAACCGTATGGTTTTGGATATTTATGTGTGTGTATATAGATGTGTGTTGGAAGGGGTAGGGGCGGGAGAGAGAGAGAAAGATATTCACCTATTTGCCCACAAAGAAATGTATCACACACTTTCTTCTCTGCTTTTTTAGAAATTGAGAATTTCTAAAGACAGGCATACTAAAACCTTAGCTATATGGTTTAATGAAATGTTCTTGCCTTGATCAAACATGTCTTCCTTTTCAGAGTGAGACAAGAAAGGAATAGGAGAAAAAACTGAGCTTCTTCAAAATGGCAAGAGGTAGACCTGTCATTTCTATTTACAAATGAGAAAGCCAATAAAGTTTTATAATTTCCATTTGCCACTCTACACAAATCTCTGCACTGGTTTTTATTCTTAGGTTCTTGTTATGGTTCGAATGTTTGTTTTTCCCTTACCCCAAAATTCTTTTGTTGAAAATTATTCCACAGCGTATTTGGAGGTGGGGACTTGAGAGGTAATTAGGTCATGGGAATGAAACTCTTGAATGGAGTTGCTGCCCTTAGAAGAGGCCAAGGAGATAACTAGGACCCGTTTTTTCATGTGAGGACAGGAAGAGAACTTGGCAGTCTGCAACCCAGAAGAAGAATGAAGCACCAGGAATCTACTGTTGTGATCCTGGACTTCCAGCCTCCAGAACTGTAAGTAGTAAGTTTCCATTGTTTGTAAATAACAGGCTGTGATACTTTGCTACAGCAGCTCAGACTAAGACATTATTCAAGAATGTCTTCATATTCAGGTTTTTAAAAATATTTTTTTGTGGAAATGGAATATATTGATAAGAATAGAAGTTCTTGAAGGTTTTATTCGAAAAAGATTTATTGCATGACTACAATGTGTCAGATACAGTTTTAGGCCTGGGATAATGTTGGACAATAATTATTCATGGCTTTTTCATGTGTCTGCATATTTTGCAAGCATAAGTACTGATAGATTTTGTTTCAGATTATCTTTTTATGAATGTTTATATAGCAAATAGCCTGGGAAAATAGACAGATAACATTTCCCTCCAGACAAAGGGAAATTTGTTGTATAATAAAAGTAATGATCCCCTTCAGGGCAAAGGGTAGGTTTGCTTTCATCCCAATGTAAAGATTTAAATTCTTAATCTTGAGGTTTCTCATCCTGAGGTTTTTGAGCTGAAAACTTACCCTATGCACAGCATCTACCTGGGCCCCATTGCATTGTTCCTGTGGCATTTGAGTGACAGGGATGATTGATGGAAACATGAGCTTATGATTCTTTCTGTGCAGTGAATAATAGAGTTCTGTGTCGTTGAACCAGGAATCTTATGTCTTCTGCCAACTTCCATGAAACTTTGGCAGGTTAAATTGTTCAATAGCAGATAGGGTAAAATCTCACATCCTTCAAAATTCTTTTCAGATGGAAGAGTAAATAAGACTGCTCCTCTTCTTGCAGCTATAGCAAAAGCCATAGGCAAGACCAACAAAGGAGAGGAATATCATTTTATAGAGAAAAAAAGGAGGAATTTGAGATTTATTTTTTTAAATCTTGCTAGAAGATGTGTTTTCCTGGTTTGAGAGAGGGATGGAGAGAGAGAGAGACAGAGACAGAGAGAAATATTGATCAGTTTTCTCCCATACACACTCTGACGAGGGATCGAACCTTCAATCTTTTTGGTGTGTGGGATGACGCTCCAACCAAATAAGCCACCCAGCCAGGGCAAAAAGAAGTTGTTTTGAATAGAGGCTCACTGGAGAAAAGTGAGATTAAAGAGACATGATTGTCATTGGCTGAGTTGCTGGGGTGTTGATTCTTGTATGAGATTCAATATATATATTT
This sequence comes from Noctilio leporinus, assembly GCA_004026585.1. Classification (NCBI taxonomy): domain Eukaryota; kingdom Metazoa; phylum Chordata; class Mammalia; order Chiroptera; family Noctilionidae; genus Noctilio; species Noctilio leporinus. The sequence goes on from PVIW01004872.1 coordinate 78,922, forward strand.
TTCTGTTGTGGCCTGAGATTAGTGACTCTTTTTTGTGGACAATTTTCCTGTTGGGGGATGTAACTGACAATTCTAAAAACTCCTCCTTCAATGACTATGATCCCAAGATTTCCGCTTCCCCAAAGTGGGAATTTGGAAACTAAGGGAGCTACCTTTGACCTCATTGAGGGTGGCTTGTGCCTTTTCATTCAGCAGGTCATAGTCTTCATATTCTTAATTTAATATACCACCTAAGAACTCCCAACACACAGCCTAACCAGAAGCCGGAGGGATTTCAATGTGTTTTTTACTTCCCTGCCAGACTGCAAAATTATTCAAACAAACCAATCATATCCTCAAGATATGGTCTAGAGGGTACACTACTCTTATCACTATACAGCCTGCCTTTGACAGCCTCTGCTGGTTCACTCTAGTCCTAAGGGCAACCCTTGCATGGCTCTGCTTGGGTCTGGTTTCCTCCTCTATTGGGTTGTGTGTATGTGTGACTAATAACTGCCATCAGTCTCATCTGTCCTGTGTTGAATGTCATGTATTAGCCAATTCATGCTGTTGAGAGAGAGAATTCATCCTTCACCAGTCACAACAATCACCATCTATGTATTTTCTCTGCTACAACCTTCCTCACCCCCATAGTCTTTTCTCAAGACTGCAATCAGTGTGTTGAAACTATATAAATATAAATATAAATAAATATATATATATATTTAAATATTTTATTTATTAATTTCAGAGGGAGTGGAAGGGAGAGAGGCAGGGAGGGAGAGAAACATCAATGTATGGTTGTCTTTCACCTACCTCCAGCTATGGACCTAACTAGAGACCTGGCTTGGAACCTGGTTATGTGCCCAGGCTGGGAATCAAACCTTTCAGTTTGCAGGCCGGCTCCTATCCACTGCACCACCTGCCAGGGCCTGAAACTATATATTGAAAGTCCTCTGTAGAGTCAAAACCCTAATGTTCTAGCCAGGCTATTATTCTTTGGCCCCATGACTATTATTCTTATTCTCATTGAACCTGACCCAGACACACTTGCCCCTTGTTGTTCCTTCATGGTATGCTTACACAGAGCGCCATATAGAAGGTGGGCTGGTAGCAATAGTCCACCTGGCTCAGTACAAACCACAGCAATTGTTAAGAACTTAGATCAGTAGATAACATTTTCTGGGAGGGATATTTTATCATTGATAATGTCTACTCTTGTCGGGGAAGGGTAATAATAAAATTATAATTTTATTGTTGTTTATAAATTTTGTGTAGGCAATGCATGCCTCATTGCCTGCATCAGTTTGAGCTACTCCCACTGACCACTCCCTCCCCTGCTGCCTTTCCATCCTAGAGACTGTGTATCAACTGTTCCCTTTATTGAAAAGGCACTTTCCTTTCAATCTCAGGTGGCTTGTACCTTCATTTCTTTCATGAATTTACTCAGATATCACTTTCTTTTTAAAGCTTCTGTGACTACATTACTCAAAAATACAATCTTCCGTGCTCTATGTGATTGAATAGAAAGGATTTCAATGTCAGAATAAAATATTTTGTAAGTATGGATGTTTTCTTTCTTAAGCTTCAACTTAATTTTATACTCTACCAAATTTTGTATCCACTTTGAAAAAATCATAAAAGACAATATTTTTTTATAAAACATTTATGTTAAGTACAAATGGCAATCAGTTTAATTGCATACATCATTAGATACAAGTTAACCTTCAGGCCTTTAACTTTAAAAATAAGGCTGAAATAAGAATATCTGAGGAATAAACTGTGCTTTACCTCTACTCAAAGGTTTTTGATGTTGTTATTCATTTGGAAATACCTACAATGTATGATAATAATAATCATAATGGTAATAACTTATGTAGTTAACACAGACTAGAAACACTTTATATACTTTGGTATAAAAATCCTATGCAATTGGTATTACTGTGTCCATCTTCTAGATGTAAAAAGTGAGAGACCAGAGTAAAGTCGTTTGACCAAGGTCACCATGCTGGTGACTGGCCATCAAGGTTTTTGTTTAGGTTCCTGCCATCAGAAACCTTACTCTTAATTAGAGCACTATGCATTCCTCTGTGGAAGCAACATGCCTTGGGACCAAATGGTGTGTGGCAATTAATTATAGTATAATATTATTATGGAATAAATGAGAACATATTTATATTCAGTTTAAAGTAAGAAAAGATGCAAAATCTTTTGTTCATAGATTTGGAAATAGCAGTGCAGGGGTCTATAAACCACAATCTATTTATTGATGACATAACCTACAAACGTTAGTCATTTGACAGATAGAAATACAGCTCATGATCCAATGTTAATGTAATAAATCTAAATGCTATTAAATATTGCTTTGGTAACTGCAAACCAAAGGTGCAGTCATTTGCATGAAATGTATAAATAAGGCCTTTGACTTACATGTCGTTGCAGGCATAAATTCAGTTTACGTTTTCTAAAAGGCAGGACTTGGCTATGAACATTAAAGATGACTTGTATGACCATGTTAATCTTTCCACCTCGTATTTCAATTTTTATGGAAACTTTATTACTAAATAATATATCTCCATGCTCTCCTTTTCGAGCTTTGCTGCCCATTACTTGCCCGAACTACATTCTGTCATTACTTATAGCAGTTTTATGCCTCATATACTGCGCAGTTCATGATGGCTGTCTTCCTAATAAATTCTTCATCACTTTCAATATAATCATTTGCATTGCAGCTTCATTAATATCCTTTCATTCAAAGATCCAGGTAGGCATCATCTTGCTGAGTAAAAGGCTTTAAAAAATCTAGGCCACAGGAAATTACTTCTGGGCTTTAGTCAGTGTCATGAAATAATGCAGTTACTAACATAATACTGGTGGCTTCTGAATAACAGGTTAATTAGGAACATCCTTTTATGGAGGAAGAGATGGAGTATTTATGACATGATTTTCACTGCAACAATAAAATGCAAATGCTCAATACCCAATCAAGTTTAAACCTAACTTTGCTTCCCTGATATGTGCAGATTTCTAACACTCAGAAGCATTCTGGAGGGTGGTCCAAAAGATGCCACGACCTTTCCATCGCAAATGGTCTCACCTCCCCATGGCTCTATCCTCCAGAGTAAGTTAAGGCAATGCTCTAGGGTTTTGCCTTATAGCCCATATACCCTGCTTTGCTATGGTTTTTGCTTGGAGCAGAATTCCTTAGATTCCTAATTGTGTTTGAGCTCATAGTCAACACTACCTTTTCCTGTTCTTTTCAGAGTATCTTTCTGTTGTTTGAAGACAAAGGCAAGACTACCATAATGTAGAAGGTGAATACTCTGAAATTATAGAATGTCATAGGTGGGAGGGGTGAAAGTATCTTCAGTTAAAAAATTAGAAAATGCACTGAGAAAAAAAATTCATAGGAAATGAAAACAGAAGTGGCAAACTAAATGTAATAATGTTTGGAGAAGAGCTCAAACTGATCACATGTTAAAGGAAATTTTTCATTAAAAACGTTGATTTATTTCATAGACATGTACTGAATTTTAGTGTCTAAGTGGTAAGTAGGTACAAAAATTCCCATTTAGATTTTGTAAAACTTAACTAATACTTAAATAATAATTACATAAGAACGTTAGTGAATTAAGTATTATGCTGTAATTTTAATATGTGAATGTGGCCCTGGCTGGTGGCTCAGTGGATAGATGCGGACCTGTGAACCCAAAGGTCGTTGCCTCGATTCCCAGCCAGGACACATTACAGGTGGCAAGCCAGGTTTCCAGCCAGGTCTGTAGCTGGAGGCAGGTGAAAGGCAACCATACATGATGTCTCTCTCCCTCTCTGCATCTCTCCCTTCCCCTCCCTCTAAAAATAATAAATAAAATCTTTAAAAAAAAGAATTAAAAAATGTGTGAATGTGAAATAGCAGTCAATTTGGTAAGCCAATTGTGACATAATTATTCATTGGAATATCATACAGCAATGAGAATGAACAAACTATCTCTACTCAAAAATATGAAGATCACACATGTAATGCTCACCAAAAGAAGTGAAACCTAAAAAGAGACCTGCCTTATCACTCACTTCAGGCAAAGCTGATTGATGCCCCTAGTTCTAGGTCTTGGGGAACACTTAACTAATTTTAGCTTCTATAGTTTTGTCTTTTGTAATTCTGTCATAAAACAGAATTACAGTATGTAGTGTTTGTTTGTTTGTATCTGGCTTCTCTTACTTACCAAAGGAGACTTTAGTTGAGCTCTATTTATTGTTTAGTTATCTCATTACTGATAATCTTCTTATTTGAATGTATCGTGTGTGTGTGTGTGTGTGTGTGTGAGATTTACCTATTGATGGATGTCTGGCTTCTTTCTAACTTTTGGCTATATGGATAAATCTGCTATAAACATTTGGTAGAAGTTTTTGTGTGGGCCAGTGCTTTTAGCCCTACTGTGCCAAAACCCAGGACTGTATGCTTCACTCTAGGGCCAAACTGTTGGCCCAAGTGCTGTAACATTTTGTGTACCCAAAGGATACATATATCAGTTCCAACTGCACTGCATCTTTGCAAACTCTTGTATCATTTGTTTTTTGTTTGATTTTATGCCATTCCAGGAGCTATGTAATAGAATCTCGTTGTGGTTTCAACAGATATTTTATTCTTTTTTTAAATTGAGTATTTATGTATTTAAATTGAATTTATTGGGATGACATTGGTTTATGAAATTAGGTAGGTTTCAGGCATACAATTCTATAATATCATATGTATATTGTATTGTATTATAGTGTATTGTGGGACCACCCCAAGTCAAGTCTTCTATTACCACTTATCTCCCCTTTACCCTCTTCTTCATTCTCCCATGCCCTTTTCTATCTGATAATCAACATACTTTTATTTGTTTGTTTAATCCTTAGCCTGTTTCACCCAGTCCCATAACCCCATTACCTCTGACAGCAGTCAGTCTGTTCTCTATATCTGTGAATCTGTTTTTATTTTGTTTGTTAGTTTATTTTGTTCGTTAGTTTATTGTGTTCATTAGATTCCACATATAAGTGATATCATATATCTTAAGGAAAATAATCACTGTAAGCATCTTTTAATACTATATCTTCTTTTGTAAAATACCTATTGAAATATTTCTCTACTATAAAAATTATGTTGTTTATTTATTATTGAGTGGTAAATTTATATATTTTGAATAAGTTATATGATGGATACCTTTTATAGATATTTTCTCTCAGTCTATTAGCTGCTCTTTTCTTTTCTTTTCTTTTCTTTTTTTTTTTGATTTAGTTACTTAGTTTTTTTTTTTTTAAGATTTTTGTATCTATTATTTTTAGAGAGAGGGGTAGGGAGGGAGGCAGAGAGAGAGAGAAACATCAATGTGTGATTGTCTTCCACCTGCCCCAGCTGGGGACCTGGCTAGAGACCAGGCTTGCAACCTGGTTATGTGCCCTGACTGGGAATTGAACCTACAACACTTGGGTTCGCAAGCCAGTGCTCAATCCACTGAACCACACCAGCCAGGGCTCTTTTTTATTTTTACATTTTATTTTATTTTATTTTTAGAGAGAAGAGAAGGGAAGGATAAAGAGAGGGAGAGAAACCCTACATGTGAGAGAAACATTAATCAGTTGCCTCGTGCCCACAATGCCCACACCCCAACCAGGGACAGGGCCTGTAACCTAGGCATATGCTCTGACTGGGAATCTAACAAATGACCTTCCACTTTGTACCTTATCTTTTCAGTTTGTATATAGTGGTCTTTCAAAGATTAGAACTTTTAAATTTTAACTCCAATTAATATATATATATATATATATATATATATATATAATGATTAAGTCTATTATCTATTTCTAGTTAATTTTATATGATGAAAGGTAAGGGTTGACAGTTTTTTTGCATGTGGGTGTCCAAGTTTTCCTACGTTATTTGTTGAAGAGACTACCCTTGTATAGTTGGTGGGATGGGGGTAAGGAGTTACATTTTGATAAGCTTGAATCCTTATCTTGCTCTAGACTATTTGTTCATTTTGCATGTATGACATGAGTGAGACTATTAACCAACGTTGTTTTGGAGCTTTTCTTTGGGCGCTGTAGTTCTATTCCCTTTCCAGGCCTTGGGATGAATACAAAGTCTCATGGTTTTCCTTTTTCCAGCTAGTGGAGATGACACATTCACATTTTCAAACCACCCCATTCTGTTATTCAGAATGCCTGGCAGCATTGGACCAGGCATTGGGTTAGTAGGTGAGACAGGTCTCCCTTTGCTTTTAGCCTTCTGGATTAAGTTCTTCCTAAGACTGCCATGTGTCTTTGTTTCCCTTCTAGCCACTCCTTTGACTGTAACAATAGTATTCATTTGACAAATTTGCCTAATATGCCTGGTGCTTCTTAGGTACTTGGGATATTTTAATGAAAAATAAAAGCAAACAGTAACAAGATCTTTGTCCATGTAGAGCTGTTAGGATGATATGGGCTTGATGGAAAGTTGCTGAGTGCAGCACTGAAAGTCCAGCAGTTTTGACAATGAACCCCCAAGTAGGGCAAGCTACAGAGACAGCTGACTGTGGTTTTGACATCTGCCCCAAAATACAGCTAGTTGGATGGCAATTCCCCTAAAGTGAAGACAGGTTGGAACCCCTGCAAATTTCCAGACTGCCACCTGCAATGTCTGTAACCAGTTTAAAACCCCAACAGATTACAGCCTCTGGTGGGATTTCCAGCAGTTCCTACTTGGAGTCTGGACACACATTCCTTCCCCTTCCCTCTCCCCTCCCTTCAATTCCCTTCCCCTCTCCTCTAACTGCCAATAAACCCTTTACGCACCTCCATCTTGGTCTCTGAGTCTTTTCTCTCCACAAGTTGTGAACATAACAGGAGCCTAGCAGGACAAGACAGGGAGTAAACAGTAGACATACAGTTGTAAGTAAGTCCACTGATATCAAAAAGTGTTACGTAAAGAAAGTGCATGATGGAGCTTGGGCATGGTATGGGATATTAACAGTGCTGTTATTGAAAGTGGTTACCATTTTAAGAAGTGTGATTAGGGAAGCTATCATTAAAAATGTGATATTTGAGCAAGATTCTAAAATTGTGATGAGGTGAAGGATGTAGTTATCTGGAAGAAAACAGTTGATTCCAAGCAAAAATGTTAGCCAATGCAAAGTTAATAAAGTGAGCTCAGAGAAATGGAGACAGATTTGCCTGGAGCATGTACATGAGACGGAGGAGGCGGGGGAAATGGTGCTGAGATCATGACAGGGATCATGTCAGGCCTCACAGGCCACTATAAGAAGTTGAGCTTTATTCCGAGTGATATGTCAGCCATCTCAGGGCTCAGGAAGAGGTGTCAACACATCTGACACATTAAAATAGTTCAAGCTCTTTCCAACTCCTGGCGCCGCAGTGACAGGAGCTCCTACTATGTCTGCCCACCTGCAATGGATGGTTATGTGGTACTGCTCCTACTTCCTGATCAAGAGCAGCAAGCAGAAGTACAGCACAGAACCCAATAACCTGAAGGCGAACAACTACCTTTGCTACAATGGGCTGATTCTCCACAAGACGGTGGGCATGGAGCCAGTGGCCTATGGCAAAGGTGTGGTGGTTGACAAGAAGCAAAATTCAAGCCAGTGAAAGCTGGCCACCTCCTATGTGCAGACCACCATCAACAAGAATGCTGGGGCCACCTTGAGCAGCATCAATCACAAGATCCGCAAGAACAAGTACCACCCAGATCTGTGCTTGGCTGCCATCCACAGGGACAGCTCCATCCTGCGCAGCCAGAAATCCCAGAGGATGAAGAGGCAGCGGCCTAACCCTCCAAGAACTCCTGAGCACTCCTATCCCCAAAGCAATAAAGGTATCAGCCAATTTTATTTAAAAAAAAAAAAAATCACGATGGTTCATTAGTCTGTGTTCAGAGTAGATTATAGGAGGTCAAGGGTGAACCATTTTATTATTTCTGTTTTTATTTGTATGTTTTACTTTCCATACATATACATATACATATATTATTCAACCAACAAGAGAACATCTGAAGTTATTGATGCTGAAGTCCTGTTGACTATTAGTTTGCTGACCCTTGCTTATACTGCTTTGTTTTCTTGATGGCTTGTAATTTTGAATCATAAACTCATTGTGGAGAGGGGATGCAATCTGTGGGCAAATTAGGAAATCTACACTAGTGTTTAGTTCTCTAGTGAAGATTTACTAACCTGGGACAAATTTAATTTTTTAGTTTGAGTTCCTTCAGTCACACTGGTAGTATGTTATATGGCCTTGTTGCAAAGCAAAGTCAGTTAGTTGTTGAAGTTCTAGTCCCTGTTTCTCAGACAGTTTAGACTGTGTGGATCCACATTATTTTTAAAATAAGATTCTATTTATTTATTTTTAGAGAGAGAGGAAAGGAGGAGGAAAGTGCTGGGAAGAAACATTAGTGCTTCTCACAAAACTCCCAACTGGGGCCCTGGCCTGCAACCCAGGTATGTGCCCTGACTGGAAATTCAACCAGTGACCCTTTGGTCCACAGGCTGGTGCTCAAACCACTGAACCACACCAGCCAGGGCAAGTCCACATTTGGATTGCACATGTGGAATAGGCCAGAAACCATCTAGTATGCTTTATGAACTCAAAGTCAACAATCTAGGCTGACAAAGCTTTAAAAATACACTAAGATGTAAAAACTAGAATTGGCTACTCTGATTATAATACTACTTGTACATGAAGTGCTTCCGTTTACAATGGAGTCTATAAAATACCTTTTCAGGAAATATATATTTTTAAATAATATTACTATGAGAACTTACTACAATGTAATTGTTAATAGAGTTCATTGAAAATGTAAATTTAATGCTTCATACACTGGGATTTCTCATTAAAAACACCATCCTTACTAACTCCCCCAGTAAAGTCTCTTCTTTCTCCCTAGCTGTGTTACCCAAGGGCTGCCCATCTTCCAACACCGGCACTCAGCAAAGGGTAGTAGGGGAGGGGAAAGGTCTTTATTAAAATGTTGCACAATCAGGGGGTAATGGAGGACTTTATAGATCCAGGCCAATCTCACACAGACAAAACCCAGATACCTAGAACAGAGTGTCCACAAATGCCACTCCATCCTTAACTGTAGCAGGGGGCTGCTAAGCAAAGGCCCTCTTCCACTTTTAGTGTCTCTGCAGAGAGTTTGCACGAGTGGGGCCAGTGCGCCGTTGCCACCTGGCAGCTTCCCACTCCGGGGACCTGGGACTGTTGCCAACTACCGCTGTTTGTTGTGCAGGGATTCTGTCTGCCAGCCCAGGGCTGCTGCAGCAACCAGGGCCAGCAAGTGCTGTGGCCTATTTATTCATGTGCAGATACCAGAACCCCACCGCTTTGGAAAGGGGGAGAGGTTGGGAAGCCCCAGGGACAGTGCATGAGAGGCAGCGGCCTGCAACCAGATGATCCTCGCTGGCCTTTCAGAAGATGCTGGGGGAGGGGGAGAACCCTTTAAAAGGGCAGGCACTGGAAACGCTACTCTCTTGGAGTGTCCCCTTTCCCAGCTGCCAGAGCTGGAGTTTCTAAATTCCTTTCTCATGAGACACTCAAACCCACTAATTCCTTTTGCAATACTCCTTCCAATATTAGCAGTCAGAAAAAAGGACAACTCCTATAGACTAGTCCAAGATAGAAGAATTATTGATGAAGCACTAGTGCTACTAAACCCTTGTCTTCAACCCAGATACCCTTATAGGGACAGTTCTTATGGATTCTGCATGGTTTACTGTGTTAACTCTAAAGAATGTGCTCTTTTGCATCCTGTTACACATAGAGTCCCTATTTCTTTTTGTGTTTGAAAGGATATCCCCTGAAGGGTGGTCACAACAATTAACTTGGACTGTCTTTACTGTAAGGATTCAAGGACAGCCCCCATCTATTTCACCAGGCCCTGACTGAGGACTTGACTACCTTACAGCTAGAAAATGGGACACCTTTTTCAGTGTACAAATTACTTATTTGCTCCCCAAATTAGAAACTATCTATCATACAATCTGTTCAGACCTTACATTTTTTAGCTACACAGGGCTATAAGGCTTCCAAGGCCAAGGTTCAGCTGGTCAAATAGGAAGTACATTTTTAAAGTTTAGTCCTTACTTCTGGGAAGCAAGGCCTTTCTCCAGAGTCCAGGCCATAACTTAGCTCCCCGAGCCTAGCACCAGAAACAATTAAGGGCCTTTCTTGGCCTAACCAGATATTGCAGAATACGTATACCCAATGATGGCCTCATTGCATAACCCCTTTATAGTCATTTTAAGGGCCAGAAAAATTTGGACCCCTTATAATGGAGACAAAATCAGCAAAATGCTTTCAATCAAAACTTAAGACCTTATTCACTCAGGTCCCGGCCCTAGGATGCCCCCCTAATCCCTGCAAACCTTTCCAACACATATGAGAGGCTATTGCTAAAAATTAGACAATATCTACCAACCTATAACCTACATATCTAAGAAGCTAGATTCTATGGCCTGTGGGTGACCATTCTGTTTTCAAGCTGTTGGGGCCTTCACTCTTTGGAGAGGCCTTTAAATAACTCTTGGAGCTCCAATTCAGGCGTATGCTAGTCATCGAATCCCGAAACTCTTACAACTAAGGAACCCCTACTGGCTTTTGGATAACAGACTCTTAAAATACGAGGCCCTACTTTTAGAAAATCTTGATGTCACTATCTTTGTCTGCAGGACCTTAAATCCACCCTCCTCCCCACCCCTCCCTGTACTATCCTTTCCAACTTGGTGGAGGATTTATCATTCCACTCCTTCTCTGAAATTCTATCTCCTTTAACCCTTGCCCCAATCTCTCTGATCAGCCTCTAGACAATCCAAATATTATTTGATTCACAAATGGCAGCAGTTTTATTCTAGAGGGGAAAAAAATAGGGTATGTAGTGGTTTCTTTCCACCAGATGATAGGGGCACGAGCACTACTTACCAATTCCTCAGTTCAATCAGCAGAATTAATAGCTCTAACCCTAGTGCTTACACTGGCAGAAGGAAAAGGGCTAATGTTTTAATAAATTCTAAACATGCTTTCTTAGTCTTATATATTCATGCAGGAATCTGGAAAGAAAGAGGTTACCTTACCTCCAAGAACAGCCCTATCAAATAAGGGCCCCAAATCCTAACTCTCCTCGAGGCTCTTCAGAGGCCTCAGCAAACTTCAGTCATTCATTGAAAGGGATATCAGAAGGGGAATTCTGAAATAGCCAAGGGAAAGCAGCCTGTTAGAATATATAAGCTTCCAGTAACCCAGTCACTATAGGAGCTCTTATCTTTGAGGTATCCCTGCTAACTCCACCCTACACTGAAGAACAGCCTTGGGCAACACAGAAGGGGTTTCAATTTATCCCTTCAGAATGGATCAACTGAGGAACTATTTTAATCCTACCCCAAAATATACAATGGAAAATTATAAGTCCTTCCATGAATCAATCCATTTGGGGAGGACCTCTTTAACCACCCTTAATAACAGAGCGTTTCAGGGAAAAGGACTATCCAAGACCATCAATGAAGTAGTATCCTCTCATCCCACCTGCCTCCTTAATAACCTCCAGGGAGCAATTAAGCCATTGCTGGCCCAGCCTGCCCTGGTGTCCCATCCAGGGAAGAATTGGCAGTTAGATTTCACCCAAATGCCCCCTCAATAAGGACATAAATACCTGTTAGTCTTTGTAAACACCTTTATGGGGTGGATAGAGGACTTGTCAATCCAAACTGATAAGACTCAAGAAGTAGCTAAAGTGCTCTTACATGAAATTATTCCTAAATTTGGGTTACCTTGTTCATTTCAAAGCAATAATAGGTGGCCTTTATTTCTGACATAGTCCCAATGATCTCTAAATCCTTAGAAATAGATTACATTCTCCATAGTGCTGGTGCTCTTAGTCATCAGGACAGGTGGAAAGGGCCAATCGATCTCTGAAAACTGCCATTAGAAGAATCACACAAGAAACCTCTCTTGATTGGAAAGAAGCTTTGTCAATTGCTTTATTCCATACAAAGGTAGCCCCCAAAGCCCACTTGTCATTCAGTCCCTTTGAGACTTTATATGGCTGACCTTTTCCATATTCAGAATTCCTGTTAGACACAGATGCTTTCACCCTAAAGGCCTATAGGCAAATAGTAGCTCAATTACAAGCCACTCTTGAGGACTTTGGCTTACAGCAAAAATCTAGTCAAAATACAACTGCCCTCTTGTATCATCCGGGAGCCCATGTTTTCATAAAAGTTAGAAAGGATGGTTCACCTGGTTCTCAACTACAGCCCTGTGGGAAGGACTCCTCCCTGTTCTGGTGTCATTCCCAACAGCCCTCAAGGTCCCTGGCATCTTCAGCTGGACACAACACTTTCACATCAAACCATGGAAGGAATCAACTCCAGTGCTTTCAAAACAGCAGGACAATACTACCTGCACCTGTGAATTGGTAGAAAACCTCAAATACTTCTTCAAAATAACAAAATCATTTTACAAATAAGTTACAACAACTAGGCCATAATATAATGGTCTTCCTCATATTTCTGACATTCTTTCTACCAACCTGTCAATATGCTCTGCCTCCTTCCCCAGAAAGGACTTTTTTCTATTCCAGTTGAATTTAACACTTATCAAATAAAATGCCAGTTCTTCCACTCTACTAACCTTCTGGTCAAATGTTTGACCTCCAGGATACAATTGTATTAACCCCAAACATCTATCATGGACCAATGGGCAAGCACTTCACTCCACCTTCTCTAACTAATAGTTAGCAAATGGATGGAACCCAAAGAAATATTAATGTCTCTTTTAAAGCAGGAAGTGGCCAAAATGATCATCACCCAAAGTCCCCAAAAATTTGAGTTCATAATGCTTGAGGAGGGAATGTTAGGTAGTATAGGTAGTAAACTAAGGCAGGGAGGAGGGTGGGGAGACCTATCTCACCTGCTGACTCAGCAGTTCTGAGGCTGGTCCAATAAAATTGCGGGGTGTTCTGAACATCACTAGCAGGGATAGTGCAGGAGGAGGGGAGTCCTTGAGAATGTGCTGGGAGGGGGAGCCTCTGTAACAATTTCACTAACAAAGAGCCTTTACTAGCTGAGAAAGAAAGCCTTTGTAGCCGTGCATTATTCCTAAAATTTAGAAGGGGAAGGAGGAGGGGGAATCTAGAAAATGACTAAAGTATATAATCCCTGAATCCCAATAGTTGGCATACTCATATTAGCTGAGTGCCCACTTGTAGTCTCAGCTCAAGTATATGGAACAAACTTAGTAAAAAACGTACAACTTGATTTCCTCTGTACATGAGGCATTCAGACTAGCTGGGTATCTGCATGTAGCACTGTGCTTGTATGTGTTTCATAAATGAACTTGCTATCTTATTTCCAGTATACATGTTGTCTTTCATTTAAATTTAATCTCAAAAACAAAATAAGGGGTAGTGGGTTTCTTCTTGCTTGGGTCTCCCCCAGTAACCCAAGCATTGTTTCTGAAAAGGGCTGCAGCTGATTGGGTTTCACTAGTAAATTCTGGGAAAAGGCTGTTGCTGACTGGCTTTCAGAATAGTGATCCTGTTGCTGATTGGTTAGTATTCAGAGGCATTGTTACTGAAACAAAGGCATAGTCATAAATTGAGACAGACTTAAACTAAATTCTGGTAGTTAATAGTTCACAACTTAGTGCAATGTTCTGAGAACAGTATCTTTTCTTGAATGCACAGATTAGGAAATCTTTATTTTTATTACTGATCTGTCTCATATCCATTACACATGCTGTTTCTCTGTAGATATCCTTCCTTCTTAATTCTTCATTTCTCACCATAAACAAATTTCCTGAGAAATCAGAAGGATTTTTCTTTATTGTCAGATAATTGCTATTGATCCTGCTCCATCTACTTGTTTCTCTCCCCAACAGGAATATCAAAGATAGGGAAGAAACAACCAAAAGAGTGCTGCCTATATTATCATGTCCTGTTCTGTGTCACATGGCTTATTCTTTTGCTGAAAAGAAAGCTGCTGAATTTCTGGCTGTTACATGTTCTATAGTGGAGGTAGAAAAGGAAGAGAGGGGCTGGAAGCAGAAGTGGATTCAGCTAACTTACAGTGGCTGCCACATGAGATAAAGCAGACAGTAGAACAACAGAGATTTTTCCACGGGAAGCTCAAGGACAATAAATCTTGTCCTTGTTACTGCAATTTTATGTCTGTTAAGAAGGTGGCTGCTGATATGTGTGAGTGTGAGATTGGCTAACTATTTATTTTGAACTGAAGTAATCACAGGCAAAATTAATTTTATCCTAGATATTGTAGATAAATTTGAGCAACACTTCCTATGCTAAGATTAAACAAACAAACCAAGAAAGACTGACTGAAGACTCTCAAACAGCCAAAACTAACTTGTTATTCTATATAACTGAGGATATTGGAAACAAGATGTGAGAATTGACAAATGAGAGTTTTTAAGATCGAGGACAAAACTCTAAAACTTTTTATAAGTATTTAACTTTTTAAATCCTCAAAACCAGCCTATGAGGTATATATTTTTGTTAATATTTTATAAAGATAAGAAAGTTCAGGTACAGAGAGATTAATTAAATAGTCTGTCAAAGTCTCATTAGTAAATGTGAAACCAGAATTTGAACCCAATTGTGAGGCAGATGGAGATACCCAGATTTATAGACATGAGGAAAAAAGTAGTGATATGTATAAGTAGCAAATAACCAGAGAGAGTTCTATAGAATTTCCCATACCCAGTGTGGCCCATAAGCTTCAGAAAGTGTAGCTATAAATGCTGCAGAAATAACAGAGGAATCTGTCTCAGATTGCAACTTGTAAGTTTTGCAGAAAGTAACTTAGGGCAACATAGTGTGGGGGACCTCTGACCTGCAGAGATCCTCTGGGTGCCACAGATGAAATGAACCTTCCCAGACAGGTTGTGCTAGGGGGGGATAAGGATAGCCAGTGGTTCGGGGACAAAAGCCCCATTAGCTGTTCCTTTTATTGAAAGGGATAAACTTAAAGGCATGTAGCTTGCCAATCAATGCTAAACAATGCTAATTACAGGGAAAATAAAAACCAAGTGAAGGGGCAAGGAGATCTCACTCAGGTCAGAATGTGCATTCAAATTAAAAAAAAAACAAAAAACTTCTGCAGTTGATACAACAAACGATTAAGTGAGGTGAGAGAACAGGCCGGACTTCATCATGTCTAAAATATTTTCTTTCTTTTTAAATTTATTTTATTTTATTGTTGTTGTATTACATCCATCCCCTTTTTGCTCCCCTCTGTCCTCCTCCCCACCCACCCATTCCCCTAAAACATTTTCTTATGGCCTAATTTCAACCCCAGGGTCCACAGGCTATTCCATGGAAACATGTACGTATCAGCCTTCCCAGTTTTCCAGTCAGGTCTTACAGATGTAGCCTGGCCTGGGAGGGGCTCCAAGTTTCGATGCTTTTCCAGGTGGACCCCAACAATATAGCATTGGTTTAGTGGACTGATATATGAGACATGGATGCAAGTATAGACATCTTGGAAGAAAACTTACAAATCTCTCTCACCCTCTACCTTTTCTCTTTATCTAATACTTCTGCTCCAACAACTTGATAGTCTTTCCTCCAGAATGTTGATATAACAGAAATAGTGGGAGGAAGAAATACTAAAATATCTAAGAAAAGTTTTTAATACTTAAAATATTCTAAGAGCAGATATTTTCATATTCCTAATGAAATTTATCAAAATTAAGTAAAACAAAAAAATTAGTTATTCAGTGGTCCTAGCCAAATTTCAAATTCTCCGTAGCTGCATATGGTTAGTTGGTACTGTATTAAACAGTATTTCCATCATGCTGAGTGACTACTGGACACTCACTAACATTTCTCACATTTTCAGATAAATCTGTCCTTCTGAGGATTCAGCTATGTGGCCTGGGCTAGTAAAAAGGAGGCAGCTGGTCTGCCATGGGAGGCAAGGAAGCAGCCAGTTTGGGCTTTAGTGAGGAAGGGGCAACCATGAGGGTTTCAGTGATGAAGTCTGAGAGAGAAAACAGCTATGCAGCTTGTAGTCATGTTTCCAGGTATAGTTATAGTTAGGAAACAGCAGTGGGGGGCTGGATGGGGAGAGAGAGAGAGAGAGAGAGAGAGAGAGAGAGAGAGAGAGAGAGAATGAGAATGAGGATGGCATGCTGATACTGTGATCATTCCTGCTCTACCTGACTCTGAAGCCACCAAGGACTCTGTCTTGCAAGATGCTGACCTGCTGCCTCACAGACCCAGACACTATCTGGATTGTTGGGATTCAGGACATATGGAGAAGTCACTCTCTTGGGATGTGTGCCTCCCCAGGACTCCCAACATGATCCAATGTAACAACACATGTATTTCTGGGCTAGTACATGGAGGCTGAAAACAGTGTACCTCAGACCCTGAAGGAGAGTGCTGCTGTGAGAGGATGGTGACTTTGAAACCCATGAGTGTACTTTCCAGAGGGGATAGAGGACTATTTACTTAGTCGGTTAAGAATAACTAAGGATATAAGGAACTTCTGGTTTTGGTGGTTTTGGCTTATAGCCTACTGGAGAGCAAGGGAGTGCTGGGTTTCACAAGAAAACAGGGCTCCAAGCAGGAGCCCTCCCAGCACTCCCCTTTGAGATTGGAATCTTGAAAAATAAAAAAACCTGTTTCCCTCAACACTAATTGTATCATGCACAAAGGTGCCATGTGTAGGAGCCCAGGTTTGCTAGGTTACAGACTCACTTTTCTTTACTCTCCAGATTTAAGGTGATGGTGAAAAGAAGGAATCATTATATATATATATATATATATATATATATATATATATATATATATATATATATATAATGTCAATGGGCTTATAGGTATAAAACCATTGTTAATTGCTGGTAATTAGTAACTTTGATGACACTTCTCTTGTCACTAGTTCTTAGCATAATGTTTGGCACATGGCCCATATTCAATATACTTTGATGAATGTAATCATATTAATGCAGTTGGTAACATTTGGAAAACTTCTAATAAATAATAAACATCCTAGAAAATGATGTATTTTTTAAAGTTTGTGACAATGTCACCATTGGAATTAAAAACCTCATTAGAAGTTTTTCAAATAATTCAAAGCTGTTCTTTGGCTTAAGCTACGTTTTATTTATTTATTTTATTTATTTGTTTAAAAAAAATTTTTTTTTGTTTAAAAAATTTTTATTAAAGATTTTTATTATTTTCCAGAGAGAAGGGCAAGGAGGGAGGAAGAAAGGGAGAGAAACATCAATATATAATCATACATAATTTTTAAAAAATAATTTAAAATGAATATTATAAATGTTTATGAAAGTTATACCTAATTTTACCAAAATAAACATATGATTTCAAAAATAGGGTTGTCCATATTAAGTGCATTTAAAACCATGAGGCATTCTAGTTTTTGTTTTTAACAAGAACATCATTAAGATCACATTCCATTTCTTCATTAAGACTTTGATTGCTGTTGTTTCATTTTGATTATTTTATAAACTCCACTTGAAAATAGTTAAAATAATAAACCTCCTTTGGACTAAAAGGGAGCTTCATTTAATCTTTTATTCTTACCTACTCATCCCCTTTCCTCACTGCTCACTTTAGGTTTAACTCAGTAATAAATTAGACAATTCCATTTTTAAAGCTCTTTAAAGATAAAATTTCTATTGTATTTGATAAGACTTTCTGATATTAAACTGGTATCAAGATTAATTTTTGGCAAAAATGTAGATTTACAAATGGGAGACATGGGATACAGACTATTTTTGACCTTTGTTACTTGTACTGTCACATAATTTCACAAAAACACTGCCATGCACTTTCCACAGGATTGATATGTGAATGATATGCAAATTTTATATTGATTTTATTATTATTTTAACATTTCCCAGTTTTAAAGAGGATTGCATTATAATTATAGCAGCAAATTACCTATGTGGTTTTTAAAATTCTCAAAGAATTAGGTTGCAAGCCGGGTCTCCAGCCATGTCTGTAGCTGGAGGCAGGTTAAAGGCAATCATACACTGATGTCTCTCTCCCTCTCTGCTTCTCTTCCTTCCCCTCTCTCTAAAAATAATAAACCTTAAAAAAATAATAAAATAAAAAATTAAATTCTCAAAGAAAATCTTTCTAGATATAAACTCAAATTCATTAGGCAAGATAAATCTAGTTTTAAGAATGGAAATGTATTGTTCCTTTAGCCAGTAATAAGAATATCTAAGGAACATGAATGAATAAAATCTCTTCAATTACAAAAGTCAAGTACAAAAGCAGAAGCTAGTCTACTTCCTATTATCTTTGAGAAGCTTACATTTTTGTAAAAGTTTCACCAGGGTGATTGTCTTAATTATTTTTTATTTGAGTAGCAGTACCTAATAAAGCCCTTGGGATTGTTACCTAGCTCAGTAGGAGCAAAAATAATAGGGTATCCTCACATCTTCTGCCTAGAAATCATGTCTTCAGTTACTTTTTTTCTTCCTCTTTCATTGTGTTCTGAGGAATGGAAAGGAATTCTCACCAGAGGTAACCAGGTTTTACCCTGCCTCTCAGGAATCTTTGCATCTTTGCAGTTTGGAAAAGCACATTCTCTCTCTCTCTCTCTCTCTCTCTCTCTCTCTCTCTCTCTCTATATATATATATATATATAGCAATGTAGTGTGGATTTAGATTCCCTTTGATCCTCAGACTTTGAAAGACTTAAGAAAGAAGAATCCCATGGTGGAGCTCATGTGGCAGTCTCAGGTGACCAAGATGGTATCCTTCTGGTGTGATGCTTAAGAGACCCATTGGTACAGTCAGCAGGGAAAGAAGTTCTTTTATTCTAAACAACAACAATACAATATTCCTTTATCAACACATATTATGAAATGTTAAGTTCATTAGGGAAAAATGCAACAGAATAGTGAACTCTTTTTCCTTTTTTCCTCTTTTCATCCATTTGAATTGTTAGAAAATTGAAACAAACCCATGTACCTTTGAACCACAGTGAGGGGAGTAGCAAGGGAGAGAATATTTTGAAAACTTACATTAGTCTGTTATATCAAAAAGGGTAAGTGTGCTGGGTTAAATTGTCTGTTTCAAAATTCGTAAGATTTGTGTTCCTAAACAGTTCGTTTCAGGAAAGAAACTTGCAAGTGAAGCTCATTGAGAAAGTTCTTTTTCTAAGATTTCTACAGAAATGGGTGTGAATTTTTCAGAGTTAAAAATACAGTTCTCTGGCCTGGCTGGGTAGCTCTATAATAGGACCTTTGGGGTGGGGTTCTCATTTTTAACTGGTCTCTTAAGTTGTCATGGGATCAGTTTATTAGGCATCCAATGCATATGTTTGTGTTCTAATATATGGAAGACTTTGGGCTGTTTGTTTTATGAAAGGGTACTTAAGCCTTTCTTACTGTGAACTAGGGCTGAATTAACATGTGATAATTTACAGTTACTTTGGCAGTACTTTTTTAGGTTTGAAAATTTACTAAAATGGAATTGGAATGCATTTATATATCTTGGTTTTTAACCTTTCTATTAGTCCACTTACTGTATCTTTTAAAATATCCATCCCATTCAATGCATACTGGAGTCAGGTGGACAAAAGAAGAGGATCCCAGTTCATTTTCTGACTTTGCCTCAACATCTAATAGTGAAGATTAAAGATAGATCTGCATTTTCTTCCCCTCATATTCCCATGTTGGAGTAACATTAAGTAACACATGTGATTTACTTTTCTATCAATCTCTATTCCTCCTAAGAAAGGAGGAATAGGAAAAGGAGGGCTAGGAAAAGAGGCCACAAAACAGACTATTAGTGTATCTGTTTGCACTCTAAAACTTGCCATAATCTCAATCATTAAATAATTTTAGTTATCTGTTTACTTTTGGCTTGTGTTTATTTACAGAACTTAATCAAGGCCTTATATCACATAGGATATTCAACATACTATCTGACTACTAGGAGACCACATAAACTCCCTGCCTCCTCATTGCTCATCATTTGTTCTAACCTCACTATTGCCCAGAATCCTGTTACTTCATCGCTATAAATGTTCAGGGCCTAAGGGTCACCTGATGAGTACGCATTAGCTTGTTTGCTTGCTTATATATACTTCTCTAATCCATACCCCTTTTTTCTTTGGCCTGTCTTTATTTTTAGACTGACGTTTAGTATTAAGAACACAATTGTGTACATAGCTTCCTTATTAGTGGCTTAAAAAATAATTTATGTAACCTATATTATATATAGGTTTTATATATATATAAAATACTAAAATTAACATATGAATTGGATATACCTTTGCCTAGGAATCATAGAACATTTGATCCAATGTGTTGTGTGTGTGTGTGTCTTTGTGTGTGTGTGTGTGTGTGTGTGTGTGATATGTGCAGCTTTAGCATCTGCAGAAATCTCCATATTGACTGTCATTTGGTAATTGTTAGGCATAGTGGCCACATATAACTTAAATATGTGGGTTTCCTGTTTGATTTTCCTTTTGCAAGCCTAGTCAAATTTCTTTTGAAAGCAAGATGTTATTTCATTGCTAGTTCTGGGATGACCATTATTTTGTCCGGGGTTTATCTCAAGGCGAGAATCTACTGTTATTAAGGAGTGACTTACTCGTTTTGAATGTGTATGGCACAAGGCTAGTCTAGTTTTATTTAATTTTTCATTGAGTGAAATTTCTAATTGAACTTTAAAACATTTTTTTCACTTCTGCTCTTCATTGTTTTAGAGGTCAAAGAGTTTTTATGATGTCAACTTGTATCCATTTTTAACCCATTTTGCCCATTTCATAGCCTTCTCTAATTTTAGAAAAGCAGCTACTTTTAATAATGAAATAATTTCAGTTTCTGTCAAGATGTATTTTCAGATTTTTATGTATTGATCTAAGCTTCTTTCAATAAGGATGTCAATGACATCCTTATTTTCCTCTGTTGTCTACAACCTCATAACTCTAGCTTTTATGAATGGAATGGTTACTATTAAGCTTTTCAGAAATCATCTCTGTTCTAAAGTGAGAGGAGTGTTTTTAAATCAATAATGTAGATGGCAAACCTTAATATATCTAAATTGCAGTAGATTATTATTACTGTAGCATGGAAAAAAAGGACTTTTAAGCTTGTAACACCTTCTAAATACTCAATAAACATTTATGATGGGAGACAGTTTGGTGCAGTGATTAACTGTCTGACTAGTATTTGAAACCCAACTCTGACTCTAACCACATATTAGACAAGTTGTTTAATCTCTATGTAACTAAAGTTGTTCAATTATTCTCAAATTGTGATAATAAATTCTCAAGAGGTAATAATCTGATTAGTTGGGTAAATTATCTAATTAGTTGAATAATTTAATATACATAAAATACTTAGCATTTAATTTGACATGAATATTTGGGATTGCATGACAAATGTTCAATGGTGTTAATGAGCATGATGGGGAAATGATAATGAGGGTGATTTTCATTGAAGCATAAAGGAATACATCGGAGATGTTGATAAACTAGATTGTCTTAAGCTCAGGCTGGCTTCAGTTCAGGCTAAAGAAGCTTCCTTCTTCTACATTAGGAGTCCAAAAGGAGCCTTGTCTGTTCTAGTGAGTTTTCATATGCCCTGGGATGGAAAAGTTTCTCCTCCATGACTTTAGATATATGGCAAATCCAGATTAGAGAGCAAAGATAAAAGATGCATTACAAATAGAGATTATATGATGAAAAATGAGTCAAACAATGAGGCAGTGGAATGTGGGCAGATTGCAAACAAGTATCAAAGTTACCAAACCAACCAAAGAATCTGAGTGTAAAGGAAAGGACTAAGAGATTGTTTTCCTAAACTTTCTATTTTTACTTAAATGTGAGTATGGAATGCACTTTCAGTTACAAATTGAGAGTTCTAGCCCTGGCTGGTGGCTCAGTGGATAGGCGCCAGCCTGCAACCTAAAGGTTGCTGGTTTGATTCCCAGTCAAGGCACAGAACCAGGTTGCAAGCCAGGACTCCAGCCAGGTCTGTAGCTGGAGGCAGGTGAAAGACAACCATACATTGATTGATGTTTCTCTCCCTCTATGCCTCCCTCCTTTTCTCTCTCTAAAAATAATAAATAAAATCTTTTAAAAAATTGAGAATTCCAGCTCTGTAGAGATGTTGTATTTTTAAAACTTCATCATGAAGTCATGCTTACCTAGTACAGTGCCCACTGCATAGCAATTGATAGCAAACATTTAACATATATTTGCTGATTAAATATTATTTAAGTGACAAAAAATTGAAAGTAGGAATATGGTGGAAAGGAGAATGGCAGTTCTGGTTACAACAAGAAGGATAAAAATTATTACCTATATGTTCTAATGCTGTGACATTTTAAATGTCATTATGTTTTCATTTTATTTTATTTTTTAGTTAACTTCACTTTTGAATTCTTGATCTATTTATGCTTCATAGTAATTTGAATAGCATTTTTCTTATGGAGAAACTATGAATTATAAAGACAATGTTAAAAGGAATTTTAGCTTAATTCAGATTGTTACTGATTGACTCTCTAATACACAGTTGGCCTTTGTGACAGACGGACCCTAAGGTGACCCCACCCCCTATATGACCCCTGACTTCTAATATTTATGCTCATTGAGTGTGGATGGTATCTGTGACTTTCTTCTAACCAATTGAATGTTGCAAAGTTGATAAAACATCACTTTTATGATTTTATTATGCTGTATAAGACTTAATATTGCTGGTACATCTTGTCATATTATGAAATACCTATGGAAATATTATGTGGCAAGAACTGTGAGTGGTTTCTAAAACCCAGAATGGACTCCCTCTGCTAACAGTGAAGAAGTTGGGACACTGTCATGATGAGGAACATGACTCAGCTTCCATTATAGCCTTAGGAGACCCTGACCCAAGGCCTAGCTATGTCATACTTGGAATCTTGACCCACAGAAATTGGAAGACAATAACTGTGTGTTATTTTAAGTTGCTAATTTTGTATTAATTTATTATGTAGCATAAAGACTAATATGGCCCTTTCAATATTTGACTTTTTGATATATTTAAAGAAAATATACCTAGATTACAGTTTAAAAACATTACTTTTTTCTTATTGTTTTGTTTTTCTCTTTTAAGATATTCAATTGTACATACATTGGATTGTTTTTGGTCATTTTATACTTCACTTTGACCACTTTATTTTATTTTTATTGTCTTGATTTATTAATTTTACCGTATGCTCTTTCTAATCTATTGGTTTTAGGGCCCCAACTTAATTTTTATTTGTCATCTTTTTCTTTCCCAAGTTCAATTATTGTTCATTTTATTATTTCTTATCATTTTTATTAGTTCTTGAACTTCTGATTTGATATACTTAGTATATTTTAAAATGTTTCTTTAATGATATGTAACACAATTTATATAAACTTTTAAAAGAACTTCAATTTAAAATTTAGAATTATTTAGGATTATTTGGTTCCTTATTGCTCTTAAGAAACTTATTTGTTACTGCTGGAGCAATGTTATTTGTTTGGTGTGAAATAAATATGACTGATAAAATTCTAATGTACCCTTTCAACATGAAGACTTGTTCTGATGCATATTTTTCTGTAAAAAAAAATTAATTTCTTGGTAAAAGTTAAAGAATATCAAGGGGACCAGTGGATAAACAACTAACAATAAGAACTAGAATATCCATTGAATATGGAAATTCTCTTTATTAAGCATTTACTTGAATTTAGAGAAATATTTAGGGGGAAAGGGAAAGGAGCTCAATGGAAAATTCTTTATTCAGCACATATTTTTTGTCTAACTGTTAGCATTCTTTTTTTTTTAATACTTTATTTATTATTTTTAGAGAGAGGGAAAGGGAGAGAGGCAGAGAGGGAGAGAGACATCAATGGATGGTTGCATTTCACTTGCCTCCAGCTACAGACTTGGCTGGAGGCCTGGCTTGCAACCTGGCTATGTGCCCTGGCTGGGGAATTGAACCAGTGACCTTTGGGTTCATAGGCCAGCACCTCATCCACTGTGCCACCAGCCAGGGCTGTTAGCACTCCTTAGACTACTTTCACTTTATAGTGAATCTAATTTTCATGAAAGGAACTTTGCTTTATAGCAAGGAGAATGGGAGCCAAAATTTTATCTACAATGTTAGACCACAATCTCAAAAGTCTGTTAACTGGCATAGTATGCTTGTGTGTGTGTGTGTGTGCTCACAATCTTGGTATTATGTAAGATTACTTTTAATTAAAGACTTGATTAAAATTGCATTTACCTTATTTAAACATAGTAACATTGAAACGAATTACAGAGAAGTTAAAGATTTTATTGTTTTCCTATTGAAACTTTAAACAACTTCTATAGGGGAGAAAGTTGACAACTTTTTGTAACCATAATTGCATTTGAGGCTTGTTTCTGTTCAGTTTATTCATTATTAGCAAATTTATCTTTTCTGATCAACACAACTTACTCCATAGAAATTTAGAGATTTTATTATGTTTAGTGTTAAGGGAGAATGTTGGTTAAAAAAATTCCTTGCATATGACCCTGGCTGGTGGCTCAGTGGAAAGGTACCAGCCTGTGAACCCAAAGGTCGCTGGCTGGTTGGATTCCCAGTAAGGGTACATAGCCAGGTCCGTAGCTGGAGGCAGGTGAAAGGAAGCCATACATTGATGTTTCTCTCCCTCTCTGTCTCCCTCCTTTCTCCTCTCTCTAAAAATAAATAAAATCTTTTAAAAAATTCACTGGGTTATCTTTTGACATGTTTAATTCTTTTATTTCTTCATAATTTTAACCCATTTTAGAGAATAGGGACAAACTTTCCACTCTTTCTTAACTCCTGTAGAGCTTTCCTTTTTGTGCCCTTACTCCTTGAACTTCAATTTTTATGCATTGCAATTTGGTTTTGGAAATGACTTTGAAATATTAAAGAAATTTAATGTTTTGGTAAATTACAAATTTAAAACAATATGTATAATTCAAATGTGTATAATCAATTTGGTACAAATGTATTATGTGTAATTCTCAGAACTAATAGTGTCAGAACTTTTCTATGAAGTTCTACTTTACTTTCTGAACAATTACCCATCTTTGTTGGATTTCTCAATCTGCACTATTTAGAATGCTGTAGAAGATGAGTTTTAACAGTGAAGTGTGTAAAGCAAATTTGTTGCTTTTTTCCTGAACTCTTACTTCCTGGAAGTACTGAATTAAGAACATTTTTCTTTTTTCTTTGCTTTAAGTAAAAATTATCTTTATAACAAGAGTCCATTTTCATAAAATATTCATTTTTACTTTCTGGAGTGAATTGTAAGGAAATATACATCTCAGAAGTTATTGAAAGAAAAAATGAAAAAGAGGGATGGTGGTATTGTAGTAATGTATTTGTAAAGTACTTTACAGAAAAAAAAATGTATAACTATTTTTTGTTGAAGCCCTTCTAACCACTATGAAACTTAACTGAACCACAACCAGCTACTTCAAATAGTACATCTAAACAGTGTGCAGCAATACTCGAGCTTATCATTTTAATTTCTATACTTAGGCATCTATATCTTAGCAAGGTCTCAGCTCACTAGCACACTGAGCTATGTAGTGGATATAATCTGAATCAAAGCACAATTGCAAAAATGTCAAACATGATGAAAAAGAGAAAATCACTACAAAGGAGAATTCACCACGGTAACTCTTTGCAGTTCCCAACTCAGAGGCCTAGTAGCCTCATCAAAGATACAAAAGATGGAAAAGGACTTATTAGGTCATCAAACCTATCCCCTCACCAAAGGAAGAAAATGAATTCAAGCAACCCTATCTGCTGGCTTCAAACCAAATTCAGGATAGAAAGACCCCACTGCTGCTCTGACACTGGATGTCATTTATAAAAAAAAAAAAATCCTGAAATGAATTGTCTGCCCCCAGCATCCAAGAATCACAGAATAAGCTTCAAGAGCTGGAAGGTACCTGAGCCCAGCCTCCTCATTTTATAGAAGAGTATTCTGAGGGTCTGAGAGGTTAAATAACTAGCTCAAATCCACAGAGCCACTCACAGCTGAACTAGTATTAAAACCAAAGTTTCCAGAGCTATCTTAACTGTTATTTCTAGCAAATAATTCTGTTTGTAAAAAAAAAAAAAAGTCTTGACAAAAACTCTAATCTGTACATTATACTTACCCTATTTGAATTCAACTTATCTCTTTCAATTACCTCATTTTTAAAATTCTAACTTTGAAGTGTCAAATCTCCACTGCAAAAACATGAATTTCCATATTGACATTAACTCTAGTAAGAGACTTTCGGTTGTGCGCCAATTCCCTCTTCTCTGCTAGGCTCAAAGCTATCAAAAGAGATATAATAGCTTCACTAATTGGTGATATATGTAATGGCAATGAGAAAATTTTTTATTTCAGAACATTTTTCAGATTAATTAAAGTAATTGCAAATATAGTCAACAGATACTGGGCTGTCATGGACATATGTATATTATGGCATACCATTCTAAAAGCCATTTTAAATATCTTCATGAGAGCTAAGAACATCTCAGGTATAAGAATTATTTAAACCAATTTATGTAGAACACTTTATCTCTTGTAACTTCTGAAAGTAGAAAGAAATCATATTTGATTTTCACTTTTAATGTCTTATTTATTCATAATTGAATTAGTTCTTCCTGTTCTTCTAGAACCTTTTTCTGTATGTTAATTTTTTCAAATTGTAGCTAGGGGTTTAGTTAATAACTTTGGATTATTTAAAAATTTTAAAGAACATAACATTAACATGAATTCATGGTTAG
Source organism: Noctilio leporinus (assembly GCA_004026585.1). Lineage (NCBI taxonomy): Eukaryota > Metazoa > Chordata > Mammalia > Chiroptera > Noctilionidae > Noctilio > Noctilio leporinus. The sequence goes on from PVIW01004872.1 coordinate 105,686, forward strand.
ATATAATTTGTTTTGAACAATTGTATATAAGTCACTTGATAAGAAACCATTATTTTCAGTAGTTTAGAATCATCAATCTCTCCATAAGGAGAAACACATCTGGAGTTTGGGGGGTTATTAGCCCAGTAATTCTAGAAACTTTGTGTGCATCAGAATCATTTGGAAAGAAAGCAGACTGCTACCCTCCACCATTGAAGTTTCTGGTTCAGTAGGTCCTCGGTAGGGCTTGATAATTTGCTTGTATATAAAGCCTCCAAGGAATGTTGTTACTTCTGGTTTGGGGAACAACACTTTGAAAACCACAGTTTTGGAAAGTTAGAATATTTTAAGGTGTAAAAGGTTTAGATCAGAGTCGATCAGACTATTCTTGTATTGCTGGTAAGCTGCAGGAAGGCAGCATTGTGTGAGTGATTGGCTCAGAAAACACTTCCATCCATTAATCAAGATAATTAATTAATCATAATTAATCAAGATAAACTATTTTAAATACTTCTAATAATAGCTAAACGCTCTATAATGCTTTTACTGTGCCAGATTGTGCTCTCAGTGCCTGAATAATTTATTAAACATTTTATTTATTACTTTTGAGAGAGAGGGGAAGGGAAAGAGGCAGAGAAAGAGAGAGAGACATCAATGTATGGTTGCCTTTCACCTGCCTCCAGCTCTAGACCTGGCTGGAGACCTGGCTTGCCACCTCGTTATGTACCCTGGCTGGGAAGTGAACCAGTGACCTTTGGGTTCGCAGGCTGGTGCCTTATCGGCTGTGCCTCCAGCTAGGGCAGAGTTATTTATTTTATTTTCATAAAAACCTATTTGTAATCACCCCCATTCTACAGATAAGGAAATAAGACACAGAGAAGTAAAGTAACTTGACCAAGTTATGCAAGCTAGCAGGAAGTGGTGCTGGGATTTTAGCTCAGGTATCTGACTCCTGAGTCCATGTCCTAACCCACTGCACACACTACCTCTCAGGATAATGACTGCTCCCCATCATTTATCTCATTCCATGAACTGAGCCTACATCAGGTAAGAAACATACTGTGAATCAATATTTACAGATGTCTTTATTAGGCAATCTATTGCTTCCCACATTTACTCAAATGAAAGTTGTTATACAAGTCTGATAATAGATGCTAAAAGCCAAACAAGTACAAATAAATGCTGTCACTACCCATTTCTTCACTGAATTGTATTTTATGACTTGAAAATGAACATAGTTTAGGTTATAATCAGCACAACCACAGAATGGTTTACTTTACAAAAACATTTTTGGAAAATAAGGTTCACCATTATGTCATTATTTCCAACAGTGATACTCATTATATCCCCATTTATAAAACTTCTGCTCAATTAAGTTTTCAGAGTGAGTGTATGTGTGTATGAACATTTACATGTTTATGGTCTTGCGTTTGTCTTTAAGCCTCCCTTCATTCCTGTATTTCTCATTAAAAAAAATTTTTCCCATGAATGTTACTGAATGAAACATTGTACAAGAATTAGACTAAAGACACTACTTGGGAACATTAATCTATTTATTCTCTCACATGATTATTTTAGTGACACTTGAAGTGTTATTTTGAAAGCAGACATAATCACATTCTATAGTTCCTCATGTTATTAACTGACAGAGCCCTGTTCCTATTAGACAATTGATCCTGGACAGATGAAGCCATTAAAAACAGTACTAATTAGCTGAAGAGGGGAGACAGTAATGCAGGCGGCCTTGTTTCCTTTTATGCTTAGGGAAGTTGAGGTTCCAGACAAATAATAATTGATATGCAGTCTGCCTTAATTGTGGTTGTTAACAGCCTGTATTATAATGACAGGCTGACAATTTCTGTCTAGCTTATTATATGTTTATTTCAGAATCCAAGAACCACTGTATATTCTTTTTGGTTAATCTGAATCTCATAAAATGTATTTTGTAATGTCTCTGAAATCAAAATTTGAGAGCTAAACCCAGCTTGTGAGTTTTTTTGGTACATATCTCCAGTGTCCGATGTTTATCTTGGATGAGCATGGTGCCCAAAACTATGTGGATTTATAGTGTGGTGTATTTGAATGAGAAACAGCTGGGTTGGAGAAGAATAACTCTCTTTCTCTCTTTTAGTTCCAAATAACAACTTAGGTATACATGCTAATTTGACTCAATTTATTGTAGTACAATGCTGTATGAAACCATCCGAAGTAGCAAAAGCTCTTAGAGTCTTTTTGCTCATGATCCTAGCAGATATAGCTATTTATAAATATAAATTTGTCTTGATTTTTGGATATGTTTAGTAAATATCTGATAAAATCTCAATATACTTTCAGTTTTAACATTATATGTCCCAAGCAATTCCTGGGTCTTCTATGAACTGATGCAATATTAATTTAATCATCTCAAGAGTAGATGTGAACAACTATTCCTCAGTGTAAAACTGTTAACAAAATCTTACTAAGGTTAAACACAAACTTTCTCTTTTTTTGTTTGATTTAAAAAAAAATTACTGTTGTTGTACTACCTTTATACCATTTCCATCCTCCACTGTTCTCCCTGCCCCATCCCTCCCATAACCTATCCCACATGTTGTCCACATCCATACTAATTCTTTGACTAAACTGTTTCCCTTCTTTGCCTCTTCCTCCCCCTCTCCATTCCCCTCTATACACTGAAAGTATCTTCCTTGTTTCCATGCCTCTGGTTGTGTTTTGCTTATTTGTTTGTTTTGTTCATTAGTCTCCTGTATTGGGTGAGATTATATAAGACCACAAATGGCCACAGTAATCTTGAAAAAGAAGAGCAAAGTAAGAGGATTCACAATACAGGATATCAAACTATACTACAAGGCCACTGTAATCAAAATAGTTTGGTATTGGCATAAGAATAGACATGTAGATCAATGGAGCAAAATAGAGAGCTCAGAAATTAACCCAGAACTCTATAGTCAATTAATATTCAACAAAGGGAGAAGGAGCATTAAATGGAGTGCAAATAGCCTGTTCAACAAGTGGTGTTGGGAGAACTGGACAGGGACATGCAAAAAAATAAAGCTGGACCACCAATTTACACTGTACACCAGAATAAACTCAAAATGGATAAAGGTATTAGGAGGTAAGACATGCTCTTGTCAAGCTGTCCCATTTAATATCATGAACATGTGAATAAATGATTACATTGCCCTCCCTGCAACAAATATTATTATAAGTGTTCTAGGCAAAAAAAATATAACCCATGAAAGTGTAAAGAACATAAAATTTAAAAACATAATTATGCTTGTGAAAATTAAATAATTCAAAATATATGAAAGTGGAATTTCACAGCAGGAATTTAGGAGAAGATGCTTATTTTGAATCATATGGACTTATAATCAATGAGTAGTCATTAAATAATTTGATATAAATTGTATTTGGAAATTTGGTAGTGCTGAAGAGTTAGAGTTTGGAGGAGAGGGCTGGAATCCTGAAGGCAGATGGTTAGGTGGATTATTTCCACAGCGCAGGTCAAGGGCACTTAAACAAAAAACAGAGATCATATCTTTGACAACTGCTAGAAATATTTCATAAATGTTCTCAAAGATTCCTTGAGGTAATAGATGCAAAGGGCTTCATTAAGTTTATTATTACAAGGTCCTAACATTAAAATTTCTTATGAGATAGTATCAAATAGGGAGATAAAATCGACTTGTCAGACTTTCCAGTGATGCTGCCATGTCTTTTCTCTCCTTCTATATCCCTAGTTAAATAGATAAAAAGCAACATTTCTGTAAGTCAAAATAACATTTTTTTGTATGTCAGATTCACCTACCTTCCACAGAGTCAATTTGCCAAAATGGGTTTGTTTACCTGGTTTTGAGACAAGTGCCCATTTGTGGATAGCTGGATATGTGTATAAGAAGTTATCAAGTTCTTACAATTGGTATATCCAATAGAATCACATGGTAAGAATGATAGACATTGTTTCCAAAGGAAAATGAGCTGTCTTATTAAACTGACTTGTGAGATGAAACTCACTCTTTTTTTTAATTTAACACTTTTTTACAGCAATAGACAGAATTAATCACTCTCTTTTCTCTGTTTTATAGTGCTTTGGTTTTATCTTACTAGATATTTTGTTCTTTTAATTTGCCAAGTATTTACACCAGCTAAATCAGGTACTGTAGTAGTCACTGGATATATAATAGTGAAGAGGATACACACAGTGCTCGTCCTCTTCCAGTTTATAGTCTTATATCCTGCTTGTTTGTCCTTTCTTTGAAAGAGAGACAAGGTTGAACTCTTCCTATTCCTGGTCTAGCAGTGACTTGTGCATCATATATGCTAAACACATACATTATTTATTCAACAAGTAAAGGATAAATGAAGTTATAAAAGTAAAATAAAGCTACAGATCATTTAAATTAGCTGAATATTTTTTTATGATTACATTAGAGACTAAATGAATTAGATTATTTTTTCATACACCTTTCCTGAATTCAGATTTGCTTTTGGCAGTTTGTAATGGAGTAATGTTTTATGTAAGAGCGAATGTTTATAAGGTTAATCTTTTAATATTTCTTTGACTTCTTCCTGAATATTTGGTCAAAATACTATGATCTGGTTTAGCTTTTTAATTTTTTGATGAGTGTCCATACATTATTGTTTATTTCATCAAAAAAATATAAAATTTACGAGGTTATTTGTAATAATGTGTTAATTAAATCTACTGTTCTTAACACTGATAATTTTGGGGTATAAGAAATATAACTTAGGTAATGCTAAGGTAAGTAAAGGAGAATAAAAGGAGAATATTAACAGAAATTATGTAGAAACATGCAGAATTTCTACACATTATGGCAGTGAAGAAAGGAAAATAGCAAGAAGGAAGTTGAGAGAAAGCAGTTCATGTAAACATTAAGAAGAAATTAAAAGATGAAATAATATTGCAGGAAAATGTTTAGTACTAAAATGATTATTTCATACATTTTGACTTGGAAGAGAACATATACCCTAAATTAAAGTAGTAGGGAATTGTCTTAGATCCTTATTCTTCAATCAAACTTTAGGTTAGTTCAAATTGTTTTGTTTCTCTCATTAGCCTAAGTGTGTGTGTGTGTGTGTGTGTGTGTGTGTGTGTGTGTGTGTGTGTGTTTAGCCAAGATGGAACACCTCTTTACCAAGAATAGCTCTTACTCCTGCTTTGGTTCATTTGAGAAGATCTTTTTCTATCTGATTAATTTTTCATGATTTTACTGTGAGAGCACCCCCCTCCCACACACACACAATTGCACAAATTGCACAAATAAGCATATAATAAAATATAAGAATGACCAAGTATCTTTGAGTAAAAAGTAATTAACTACCTGATCTTGGGGGTAAAATGCCACATTCTTTGCTTCTGTTCAGAGAAAAACATAAATTATTCACTGAAGAATTAAAAATGCTTTTATTGTTGTGAGCCTCTAATTTGTTTCCCTCTGATTACTTGAGGATGATATTCAGTTAAGGTTGGAAAATTATGAGCATTTACCTATAATAGGAGTAATTTTGTGATTCAGAAATTTACAAAGCATGATATAAAGTTTAATGAATAAATTGTAAAAACTTTAGTTTTTCTTTTAAAATAAAAAGCAGGTGAAAATATAGGAATTCTTACATACATAATTTTTTCTTATATTGTAAATAAAATGTTAAGAATTAAAAACATTTATTTGGTTTTTCCTATGTTTAGAATAAATAAGTAAGGTGCTTTGTAGGTTTTTCTGTGAATTATTTACAGATGTCTGTACTAAAAATTTTAAATGCCAGATTACCCACTAAAATATTCACTCATTCATTCATCAAAATTTTATCGCATCTTTGTTATGTATCAAACACTGTGTTCATAGTTAAGGGATAAAATTTAGAAAAGAAATTGCTTGTGTTGTCAAGGGATTATATTTAGTATTGGAGTCAAAATATGTACATAAATAACTATAAAATAAAGCAAGAATATTTGTGGCTGGTATATAAAAATAATGTTCTGCTTTCGACCCATTTAACTTTTTTGAGATTCTGAGATATTTAAAATGTACACAGAATATTTCAATAAATAATAAGTATTTGTGTTTCCATCATCTAGATTTAACAGAGGTTGACATTTTGACTTATTTACCAAAAGTCATTTTACTTTTATTATTTAAGAAATACAATGCTATATACACTGTTGATTTTCTTTCTTTCCTTTTTCTTTTTTTTGCACTGTTGATTTTCATTCCCTAACCCATTCAACTCAATCCGCTCTTAGATAGATAACTGCTATCCTGAAGTTGGTATGTATTCTCCAACACAATATAAAGTTTATATATTTAAAAATTTTAAATGCATGATTTCTTTCATATATTGTTTTGTTGTTTTTTCCCTAGAATATTATTCCGTCAAGCTAATTTTCCATATCCTTCCCAAAATGTTGTATTCTACTCAACCTGCTTTTGGTTAAGTTCATACTTTATAGTTTTGAAGACTTCATTCTTGTGGTTCCTATCTAAAGACCTCCCTGACGGTGAAATAATTGGCACCACTTATTGAGCTGTCTCCTTGTGCCAAGTGCTATTCTCTCTAGTCTTTTGCACATACTAAACCACTTCACAATAAATATGTACATTCAATGGTATTATTATTACTATTCTCATTTTGGGTAAAGAGGATCTTGAGAAATGGAAATAACATGCCCAAATATACATAGCTAGTAAGTGGTTGAACATATTTGGAACTTAGGGGGTCTGGTTTCAGGACCAAGCTCCTCACTCAGCTGATTCCTGATAAGATTAAGAGGCTTTATGTTTATCTGGCTTCATTTGCTCTTGTGTGATCTGTCAGGTCACACCTTTTGCTCTTTTATTTTATTGGTATACTTGTATTTTCTAATTTGTTTTTTAAGAAAAACAGAGGAGTAAAAAGGGGATGGATATAATGCAACAACAATAAAATTAAATTAAAAAAAAATTTTCTGTGGAGACTAATTCTATGTCAATTATTGTCATTAAAATATATTTCCCCCCAAAGAGAATCATCTTTTAATATTGCTTTAGTGATTACTATCATACAGAATATATATTTTAATGAATGATGTCACTTACTTTTGTGTGTGTTTTGTTCAGGCAATATTATCCTATACTTACTATATAACCACATAAACTTCCCCATTCTTTCCTATGCAAATACATAAAAATATTCTCTTATATGTTCTTAAAATTTTTAACTTGTTTTTTTCTGTTGTTATATCTTTAATTTAAATATAATTTATTTGTATGTGGTTAAAAGCAAGGCTTTTATTACTTTTCCTAATGATATGTCATTTAATGTTGATTAGTAGTTCACTTCTGGATTCTGGATTCTAGCCCAGTGGCAAATTGGTGTATACCTGTGAAGAGATCATATCATTTTAATTATTATTGGTTAGAATTGATATTTGAAAATGTGAATTCTCTCTTTTTATTCATAAAAAATAATTTTTAGCATTTTGGTCTTATATAAACATTTTAAGGATTAGATTTTACAGCTTTTCCCTAATTGCTTTACACTATTCTATTAGATTTATTTCTAGGTATCTTATTTTTATTGTTGTCACAGTTGCAAACTATATAAATTTGTCATTATATTTTGTCTGATGGCTTTGAATGATATGTAAGAAACCTAGTATTTTGAATATTGGTCATGAATTCATGAAATTGATAACCACTTATTAATAATTCCACCAGACTTCCTATAGATTTTTTTTATTTTTATCATAATTATGTTGATGAAAAATACATCAATTTCCTTATCTTTCTAATTTTAATGTTTCCTTTATTTATTGTATGGTGCAGAAATTGCAAAATAATATGAGTTAGCTACGGTGACAGCAGATGTCCTTATTTTTTGGCTAACCTATAGAATGCTTGTCACACTCATCATTAATATGTTTACTATAGTTTTAAAATTATTTTTATTCTTGTTCATTCTATTACAATTGTCTTAATTTTTCCCTTTTTGTTCTCCTCCATCCACCCAGTTCCCCACTCCCACAGTCTATTTGCACATTGTTGTCCATGTCCATGGGTCATTCATACATGTTCTTTGACTAATCCTTTCCCTTTATTTCCACCACTTCTTCCTAAATCCCCTTTCCTCTGTCAGCTGTCAGTCTGATCCCTGTTTCCATGTCTCTGGTTCTGTTTTGCTAGTTTGTTTGTTCATTAGATTCCTCTTGTAAGTGAGATATATGGTATATTATCTTTTACTTACTGGCTTATTTCAACTAAGCCTAATAATCTCCAGTTCCATCCATGCTGCTGCAAAGGGTAGGAATTCCTTCTTTCTTTCTGCCACATAGTATTCCATTGTGTAAATGTATCATGGTTTTTTAATCCATTTATCTAATGGGCACTTAGGGTATTTCTAGCACTTGACTACTGTAAATAGCACTGCTATGAATATAGAGGTGCATACGTTTTTTTAAGTTGGTGTTTTGGGATTCCTAAGGTGTATTCCCAACAATGGAATTGCATGGTCAAAAATTTTGTGTAATGAATAGGTAGAAATTCTTTATCAAGTGAATATATTTCATCTTATTCCTACTTCCTGACTGTTAGAGAAAAAAACACAAATGATTGTTAAATATTATCCAAATATTCTTTTAACATTTATATCAAGCAGAAAAGAATTTAAATCTGCATCTAGGTATATGGGTATACATCTACAGATTGGATCTGTCTAGATTATAGGACGTTAAAGGCAAGTGGAAAATTATAAACCAGCCTGGGAGAAAATGTTGGGTTGTTCATTGACAACACAAAGAGCACAGCCGACTTTTATACATAACAGTTCAGAAGACAGAAGTGTTATATCTTACATGACCTATGAGAAAAAAAAATCCAACATAAATTCAGTTTACCTAAACAGACTTTTACAAAAGAAAATAAATTATCCCAAAAGAACAATTTGTAATAGGCCTAAACTAAAGGGATTTCTGAATAACATGTGTAGGACAAGGAAAATAACCTCAAAGAACAATTTGAGATGCAAGAGGAAATAGCATAAAAAATATTAAAATAAGATAAATCTTAATGCATGCTTTTGGTACAAGAATAAAGTTAATAATAACATTAAAATCAAAACTGGTACTTCAAGAGGTACATAGCTAGAACTAAAGGAAAATGATAACAAATGAATTTGGAGGGAGAAATGAAAGCATTCTAAGGCATTGCATGTAAGAAAGGTTAAGATGTAACTTTATACTTTGATGTACATACACATATTAGATAGTTTTAAGAATTATTGCTTTGAGAAAAGAATAAATGAGTGAACTTCCAAGCTAAAAGAGGGACAATGTGATTTAAAACATTTAAATTTGTATTATTGGGTCTTAGCAGGCGCCGGCCTGCAAACCCAAAGGTTGCTGATTCAATTCCCAGCCAAGGAACATAACCAGATTGCAAGCCAGGTGCCCAGCCAGGTTTGTAGCTGGAGGCAGGTGAAAGGCAACCATACATTGAAGTCTATTTCCCTCTCTGCCTCTCTCCTTTCTCCTCTCTCTAAAAAATAATAAATAAAATCTTTAAAAATTTTTATTATTACTTTATTAAAATATAGAACACAATACTTTTGAAAGGCACAAGAAAGTGAAACAAAAAACCCCCAGAAATATGGAGGAAATACATAATTTGGAATTAAATTTAAATTACTCTTTCATATAATAAAATATAAATAAATTAACACATATAATAAATGATAAAAACACATAGAAAATAAGTAAAACAAAGTTTGGGTTTTGTTTCAACCACAAATGATGATATACAGTGAAGAGTATAATTAATGCATCATTCCGCACCTAACCTAAACAAACACAAGTTTCCCATCATTCTTTTCTTTATCCTTCTTTTTCTTTTCAGAAAAAGTTAGTCTTAAAGCTGTTAGGTGGCACAAGAAAACTAGATTAGCATCTGTGCCTGGCGTAGTGGGAAGGGCTGGGTGGTTAAAAGTGAGCCTCTGGGCAGGTGTTCACATAGGGTATTGCTCTGTGAGGTTGTTACAGCTAGAACATAAGGTGCTGGTGTCTCCCAGAGAACATTGGCCCAATAGGTGCTCAAATTCACTGAGGTGAAGGCATCTCTTCTTAGGGAGAGGGTGGTGGTCACATGAGAGATTGGTTAAATACAGCCAGTTAATTAAAAGATATGCCAAAGATAATTAACAGAGAAAATCAATTAGAATTAGCCTTGTAACTGTGGATTGGACCTGAAGGTGGGGGTGTACATGTTTCAGCAAGTATAAATAGATGCAGAAATATTCCCTAACTCTATCCACTGAGAGATACCATGAGCAATGACACTCCCACAGCAGTAAGTGCCCAAATCTTTTAAGTAAGGGTTGAAGCAGGGCAATTATAAGAATAACAGGAACATAACAGAAGTCCACAAGAGCCAGAATGAGGGGAGTCTACCTTGTCCAAACTGAGTCAACCTGAGCCCTTAAAGAAATAATGGTAGTAGTGGATTTTAATCTGTTGAATAAAATAGGGTGTGAAGGAAGAAGGAAGTTCTACCCTTTCAACAACATGAATAGAACTGGAGAGTATTATGCTTAGTGAAATACGCCAGTCAATGAAAGACAAATACAATATGATCTCACCCATTATAGAACAATAATGAACAAAACAAACAAACAAGCAAAACAGAACCAGATACATGGATACAATGAATAGACCTTCATTGGGCAGCGAGGAGTGGGGAGAGAGAGGAGGAGGAGTTTAGTCAAGGAACTAGCATGGAAGAACCATGGACATGGACAACAAATGTGATTGACTTTGGTGGGGAGTGGGTGGTTGGGGGAAGCGAACAGAAGGGAGGAAAAAGGGGATGGATTTAATACAACAAAAAATAAATTAAATTAAAAAAAAGAAAAAGAAAAAAACATTTAGACTACTCTAAGAGGACAAGATTAACATGTGTCTTTTTCAGGATTTATTAGAAGGCCTGGAATAAAATAGGCATTAATTTATACCTGTTGAATAAAAAAAAAAAAATAGGGTGTGAGTCTCCATCAATAAAAATTAAGAATAAAATATAACAAAGCCTCAAAGAGGAATGAATATTTCCATAACTCAAACTCCTCAGAAAATACATACAAATTATAAAAAGAAGCCAAAAGTAACTTTATAGTTGAGAAGCTTCAGAGATATCACCTTAATTACATAAACAAAATGAAATTGTCAGCAATGAGCCAAATATAGATTGTATGTTACCTGAGAGAACACCTTGTCACTCCTGTGATGTCCTGATACTATTAACCTGACTCTTATCTGACAAACCTAAACTGGGAAATACCCTTCATAATTAGCTTGCTTGAAGTATTAAAAACTGTTAAGGTTTTGAAAGATCAGGAAAGAGAAAATTTCCTAGGCTGAAGGAGATAAAAAGAGACTTGAAAATTAAAGATAATATAGTACAATTCTGAACACTTTGGGGACAGTTAATGACACTTGAGAAAAGTCTGAGAATTCGTTTGTAGTGAGTTATCAGTGTTAATTTCCTACTTGTATAGTGGTCATCTATGAAAATGTACCTATTTGTAGAAAATAGACACTAAAATATTAGTAAGTGGTAGTGTATTCAGCTGGCAACTTATTCTCAAAATGAATCAGAAAAAAATTCTATGTAGTATTGTAATAATTCCATAAAGCACAGAAATGCCTTAAATGAGGACTTACTCTAGCACATGTAGCTCATTGAATCAATTTTCACCCCAGAGTAGATGTAGTATCTCACATGACAGAGCCAAGCAGAGGTTTTGGTGAATGTCAGCTCCTCAAAGCCCCATTTGGTCTGTCCTTTTACGCAGTTCATAAACCTGGTAACCATACATGTCAGCTCTGCATTAAAAGAATATTTTATGAGAAATATTTTATGCAAAAATAGAGATTTATACTAACTTTAAAAAAACTAGTTCTGGCTGGTATGGCTCAGTGGGTTGGCACCCATCTGCGAACCCAAAGGTCACTGGTTCTATTCCCCAGCCAGGGCACATAACCAGGTTGCAAGCCAGGTCTCCAGCAAGGTCCTTAGCTGGAGGTAGGTGAAAGACAACCATACATTGATGCTTCTCTCCCTTTCTTCCTCCCTCCCTGCCTTTCTCTCTAAAAATAATGAATAAAATATTTTTAAAAATCTAATAAAAAACCACTTGAAAAATTTCCCTTACTCATGAATTAACATTTAACTAAGGCATTTAGTTATAAGACTTTGGTTTGTTTAAACAAGATTATGAATTGTGAAAGCAGAGAATGCAAATTATGCTGGAGTCATCTATCCTCATAGGCTATGTGTGGGGAAAAAGTGCCTACTAGAAAAAGTAACAGTGTTTTGTTTACCATGCCTTTGATTTGTTTAAATATATTTAATTATAAATATAAGTATGTACAATTTAGAAACAAAGTTGTTTAATAATTTAAGAATTAACTGAGTCAAAATAATATGTTTAGTAATAATTTAATTTCAACTTGCTTGAAATGTACACACACAATAAATATTATATGTTGAATGGGACAAAGACTATCAAAGAATTTGACAGTTTGCCAAATATTTGGCAAAAATAAAAGCTTTTTATTATTTTCTTAGGCATGGAATTAATTTGAGATAAAATAATTAAAATCTAACACAAACTCTAATTCTGAGTTTGTGTGTTTTTAGATGTTAACTATGTGATGATTTTTATCATGAAATGGAAAAACTCAAATTAGCTTCTTTCTCACATGTTCAAAAGACTATTCATTATTTGAAGGAAAAACTGATTCATTAAGGACCAATTAAACCTTGTAAGTCTCTATAAAGTTAAATCTATTGCCATTAGCTAGTCATAGTTTAAACTGTCCCTGTAATACATGACCTTCTGACTTCATTTACATTTTATTGTAATTAGATTTCAAAATGCCCAAGACTATTCACCAAAAAAAAATCGTCAGCATTCACCTGAGAAGCACTTTTTGAGATTCGTTAACTACATCAAGTTGTGTTTTTTTCCAGGTACTTTTAAACTGAACATTTCTGAATCCATCTTGGTCAGTGAGGTTCAGTGAGGTTTAGCCATTAAGGGAGGTTTGTCCATCATTATTGATATAAGAATAATAATTAGAAATCTTTTCTTCATCTCCAAAGAAAATATATAAATCACAATTTTACCACAGTACATCTTTGCTTATGTCCCATTAGGTAATTTTTTAAAAAATTTTATTGTTGTTGTATTACATCCATCCCATTTTTGCTCCCCTCTATCCCCCTCCCCACCCACCCATTCCCCCCAAAGTCAATCCCACCTGTTCTCCATGTCCATGTTTCCTTTATACTAGGTTCTTGTCTAAGCTGCTCCCCTTTCTTGCCTCTGCCTCCCCCCTCCCACCTCCCCCCAACCCCTTTTCCCCTGACCACTGATGGCCTATTCCTTCTATTCATATACTTGGTTCTGTTTTGCTTGTTGTTAGTTTTGCTCATTATTGTCCCGTAATGGGTGAGATCATATGATATTTGTCCTTCACTGACTGGCTTATTTCACTAAGCATAATACTCTCCAGTTCCATCCATGTTGTTGCAAAGGGTACAAGTTCCTTCTTTCTTTCTGCTATATAAAATTCCTTGTGTAAATGTACCAAAGTTTTTTGATCCAATCATCCACTGATGGACACTTAGGCTGTTTCCAGCACTTGGCTATTGTAAATAGTGCTGCTATGAACATAGGTGTGCATAGGTTCTTATGAATTGGTGTTTCAGGATTCTTTGGGTATAGTCCAAGTAGTGGAATTGCTGGATCAAAAGGCAGTTCCATTTTTAGTTTTTGAAGGAAACCCCATACTGTTTTCCACAGTGGCTGCAACAGCCTACATTCCCACCAACAGTGTATGAGGGTTCCCTTTGCCCCGCATCCTCACCAACACTTGTTGTTTGTTGATTTGCTGATGATTGCCATCCTGACAAGTGTGAGGTGGTATCTTCTTGTGGTTTTAATTTGCATCTCTCTGATGACTAGTGAAGTTGAGCATTCTTTCATATGCCTCTGGGCCCTCTGTATATCTTCCTCAGTGAGTTGTCTGTTCAGGTCCTTTGCCCATTTTTTAATTGAGCTGTCTGTCTCCCTGGTGTTGAGTTACATTAGTTCTTTATATATTTTGGAGATCAGACCCTTGTCTGAGGTATCATTGGCAATTATGTTTTCCCATACAGTTGGTTCCCTTTGAATTTTGCTGATATTTTCTTGAGCTGAACAGAAACTTTTCAATTTCATATAGTCCCATTTGTTGATTCGTTCTTTGATTTCCTTTGCCCTTGGTGAAGTATCAGTAAACAT